>JARJCP010000257.1:0-52137 GCA_029281795.1 Mycena crocata | reverse complement strand
AGATTTCAACTTTAAAACGTGATAACACCTTACCCATCGCCTTCTCGGAGCTCAAGTAATTGAACGCAGCCTTGGAGTCATCGAATGCGAACACCTTGTCGATGGCGGGGGCGAGTTTCACGTCCTTGTCCTCCAAAGATTTGTTGAGGTTCTGGAAGTCGAGCTTTGAGCCAACGGCGACGCCCTGCCAAAGAAAATCAGTCGGGGTTAATTCCAAAAATAACGACTGACTTGATTGTCGCATCTTTCCCATTAATCCCGCCAGCGCCATCGCGGGCGGATTTTCGTCGAACCCAGCCAAAAATCCCCAAGCGAAATCCTGCCTCGGTGGGCCAGGGCGGCGACGTCCAAGCCCGAGCGACGAAGGCCCAACATTGTTGATGACAATGTCAGCGCCCTTGCCCCCGGTGAGGCGCTTTCGCCTCAGCGGCCCAGTCTGGGTGCGTTTTTGTAGTTGATTGTACTGACTTAGCCTCCGGCGCGAGTTTTCGTATCTTGGCGAGCTTGTCGGAGGAGGAGGACGTGATAATCGGATGGATTCCCGCCGCAAGGCAGAGGAGCAGGGCGCATAGGGAGACCCCGCCCGTGCCTTGGAGCAGGGCTGTCTTGTTTACCCAGGCCGACCGTGGAGGCATGTTCAGCGCTGACATGCGGTTACAACGGCGCAGGAAAGCGTCGATGCCTGTTATAGGTGAGGAACAGTCAGCGGTCGGGGATTTGAAAAACAAATGGTTCACCTCCTCCCAGGACAGATGCGTTGGGCAACTTCACCAAATGTTTGCCTTTCGAACCCGCATACTCGCAGAGTACGCCCCGCTCGTCGTCCCGCCCCATGCGCGAGGACCCACGGTGCCGATGTCCTCTTCACCAGTAAGGTTGTGCAACATATGTGGCGGCGCCACGTGGTCACCGATCGCCAACCCAAACTCTTTGGCGGCCGCATCGCCAACGGCGACGACTTCGGCGGCGCAGTCGGAGGTCGGGATCCCGCGCTCCTGGATCGGGAACGGATAGCGTCCGTCGAGCATCGCAATGTCGCGGAAGTTCAGGGAAACAGCATGGACGCGGATTAAAACCTCTTCAGGCCCGAAGGCGGGAACTTTCTCCCGTGGTTTTTTCGAGTGTGAGGGGAAGGGCTCCGGCGGTGCGACGGAAAGAGCTGGTATGTTTGTCTGGGGATGGTTGCTGCTGCCATGATGTAATAGTTCGAAGGGGGGGGGACCTCGTGACTTCGTACCACCACCATCTCTTTGGTGATGGGATGAAGTTTTCGCTGGCACCCCCGTCGTAGTGCACGACGGCAGGTGCTAGTGCAGCCCTGGCCATGTATGAGATGGCCCCCGAACCAGGGGCGGCCTGTAGGGCCGGGATGGGAGCAGTGCGCTACCCACCAACCCGATGTATCCGCGGGTCAGAATAGAATAAAATTAGACGCATACCAAAATGGAAGGTGGCCGCGTGCTAGAAGACCACTTGCTTCTAAAGACGCCCACAAGTCCCTCTCACCCACAACGAAGCGCACGACGCCGAGCATCCCCTCCACCGCCAATGTAAAATCCACACAAAACGCTAGCGAGCTACGCGAGCTGCACAGAAGCATGAGACTCGGCTAAGAGCCACATAAAGAGACAAGAAACCCAGAAAAATCGAGCTACACAACCCGCTACACCGGACAACAAACGGAAAGGTACGAGAGCCGCACCCACATATCGCTCGCCCCTAACAAGCTGCTGGAAGATGGCTAATACAAACTCCCAGGTCCCCCCGAGAACTAGCCCTCACAAAGCTGCCAAAACCGTCGACGGAGTATTCCAACACCCAGACCGTCACTCACCGCCATCCCGCGAACCTGGAGCGCGCAAAACATTCGCACAGGCCGCAGCACCCTCCCACCGTGACCCGCTGAAACGGTGCACTCGGGTGCAGCCGTGAAATCGAAAACTATGCTAAAGAGCGAGTGAAAGCGAGCGAAACTCAACTAACACGAAACAACTCAAAAAAACACTAATCAAATCTCAACCAACTCAATACCAAAATGTCTCGTGTGTGTGTTCGGGGAGTAGGACAGGCGTATCGTCCTCAAGAATAGTCAAGTTTCAATTTCAAAGGTTTGTTTCAGCGGGCAGATGCAGTAGCGGCTAGAGCCACAATTCAACGGAAATGCTTCAAGGGTTTTCAAATACTTTGGCCGCTAGACTCAAAGTGGTGTCTTTCAACTGGGACTTCAAAATGTTCAAGGAACTTGGAGCTAAAGCGTCAACAAAGTTCACTACGTTTTCAAATAGTTCCGCTCGGAGGGTTGGACGTCTCAGTACAAGGGTGCACTAGTTAATAACGTGTGCGACTCGGAGCTAAAGCGTCAACGAAGTCTCAATCTGGGATTCACTTCAAGAGAAGAGGCTAGGCAGAGTTGAGTTCTGGCGGCTAGCTAATCTTAATAGAAACTCGGAGCTTAAGCGTCACGAGAATCCAATTCTTATTACGGGCAACCCAAATTCAATATCAATCAAATCCACAGTCTACTTGTTAGCCCGCGAGCGGGGGGGAAAGTCTACTACTGTTACAAGAGTAATTCTACTAGCTTTATACAACTTGGTTTTACAAACGGAGATAATATGAGACCTCGGTGGTTAGTTTTCACCGAGCCGCCAGCTCGGCATAATGACCGGCGGCCAATGGCAGAGTTCGTTATCCAATTCCGTGGGTGCGTAGTCATGGCGACCAGGTCTGGCCGCCAGTCTGACGCCATTCTCATCAATATTTCATGTGTTGCCAAGTCTAGCCGCCAGTCCGAAGACCCTTGTTAGGACCTTTGCTTCACCAGCCGCCAGTATCGTACTGGCCGCCAGAGACGGTTCTGAGGCTTCAACACTTCATAGTTCAATTCTAGGAGTCACAAGGGAAGTAGCCGCTGGTGCTCCAACCTACTTGATCATTATTCAGTTCAGTGGCGACTACTCGATAATCTGTGTTTAGCCGACTTCGGAAGTCTAGCCGCCAGTGAAGTCATATTCAGTAGTCATTCGTAATTCAATTGGGGATAACGGAAATGAAGGTAGCCGGGTGGCGGCTACTCCCATAAGTCATTATCCAAGTTCAATTCTGACAGATTGTGTCAATAACGGTCCGAGCCGCGAGTAGCGGCTACTCTAAACTTCAATAATCCCTCTTGTTTAATCTCCAGCACACAAGGAATCCAGTGGTTAGCTGACTCCCGGCGCCCAACAGTAAGCATAGTGTACTGATTCTGGTTGATAACGAACCGTCTTCAGCCGCTACAACGTAGTGTCCCATTGGCTTTCGGCCTTCAAAGATCTAATGTACCGTTCCGAGGAGAACGTACATTCTGCAACTAAGCCTCACATAGTCAATTGATAAGTCTTTGAAATGAATGAAAAATGTGATTTTCATGCGTGCACTGGTGCACGCCTTATCACCGTGTTTAGGTTATCGAACATGCCCGTGGGCCTAAGTTCAATCCTGTCTTTGTGCCGGTCGCTCGTTTACGCGCCAACAGAAAGTTTCATGGCCCATGCATCGACAGACATTTGGACGGTACGTACAGGAACATACACACTGTCAGACTATGCTCGCTCTGCATACAATCGGACGGTAGGATACTGTTCTTAAGGTACGTGTGCTGCCGTATTTTCTGATCGCAATGTGCTGCCGCATTTTCACTCGCAACCTCCTGCCGCATGTTGAATCCCAGTGTGCTGCGGCGTTTTTCATTTGCAGTGTGCTTCTGTATCTTCCCTCACAAAATCAACGATACGTACGTACACATGATTCCGCGTAGCTCATACTGTTCTGAGTCGGTGCGCGAATTAATTCCGTTAGATGTGAATACTTATTCCCGTAGAGTTACTACATTTAAACTCCGTGCAAGACCTTGGCACATCTAATCGTGCAGTTCGTCTTCATCATGCTTGCCTGTCGACTCTGATGGTTCAAATTTCTCTCTGCGTTCTCTACCGACACATATATTGTCTAAGTCTTTCTGCCACGTACATATGTCCTAGGTTCATGATCCACGATCCACGTCTTGGCTGACATGGGAGAACGCCAGTCCAAGTCGAATTGGGATTTTGACAGCAAACTCTCAACAGAGAATATTTGGGCTGTGGGGACAATCAGGGCTTCTTGCAAGCTGCAAATGCAAGTGAGTGCAGGGGAACAATGCATCTGAAATTTACAGGGCACATTGACAGTAAGGTGTATTCGTAAATCAGGAAATCAATGGGAAAAACAGAGACGGCCGTTAACCATAGGTAAGTATACTTGTGAAACAGACATGAAGAGGTTTGAGGAGAAAGAAGCCCTGTAGTCAGTACAATAAGTGAGTGTCTACCAATCACCTATCCTTAGCAAATACAAGGACTCAGTGTGATTTGTGGGTCTGCCTAAGAATGCCGGATTGTTTCTCCTTTTCCAACCAATTTCCAACACAATTTTGTGTTCTCCATGGGTGTCAATTCACCATAATGTGTCAAGATATTGGTCAGTTCACAATCTACATATTGACTTTCAAGACAGAGAGAAATATGCAAAAGGAGCCAGATTCTGGCTTGATCCAATCTTTAAAGTGATTCAGTGTCTGAAACAGGATACAAAACTACTACAGTGTGGTCTGCCCAATATTTCTATCCACATGGGGGGGAAAGAAAACTACAAGACATTGCATACTGATGGTTCAATGCAACCCAGAAACCTCTGTACCCATGATCCTTTGGATAAGAGCTTTGGCCTCTCCTGTAGGAATGCCCAATTCCTGGTATGTTTCTACTAATTGGTCCCTGGTGCGCAGAGTATATGGATGCCCAGGTCCCAGAATTTGTGTCCACTTCTCCAGCACCACATCTTGCAGTTCTGCTGCCTCCTTGAATTGTTTCAGTCTGTAGTATGTCCGTGCGTGATTGTGCATAGCAGTCAGAGTGTGTGGATGGTTATCCCCCAGGATCTTCCTCCGCTTCTCCAGCACCACAACCTCCAGCTCTGCGGCCTCTGTTAATTGACCCAGTTTGTGGTGTGTTGATGCTAGATTGCCCATAGCTGACAAGGTGTCTGGATGATCATCCCTCAGGATCTTCCTCCTCTTCTCCAGCACCACAACCTCGAGTTCCTGTGCCTCCATGAATTGCCCCAATTTGAAGTATGTGGAGGCTAGATTGCCCATGGCCAGCAGTGTGTCAATATGATCATCCCCCAGGATCCTCCTCTGCTTCTCCAGCACCACAACCTTCAGCTCTTCTGCTTCTCTGAATTGCCCCAGTTTGTGATATGTTGATGCTAGATTGCCCATAGTGATCAGGGTGTCTGGATGATCATCCCCCAGGATCCTCCTCTGCTTCTCCAGCAGCACAACCTTCAGCTCTTCTGCTTCTGTGAATTGCCCCAGTTTGTGATATGTTGATGCTAGATTGCCCATAGTGATCAGGGTGTCTGGATGATCATCACCCAGGATCTTCCTCTGCTTCTCCAGAACCCCAACATCAAGCTCCTGTGCCTCCGTGAATTGACCCAGGCCAGTGTATGTAGATGCTAGGTTTCCCATAGCAGTCAAGGTGTCTGGATTATCATCCCCCAAGATCTTCTTCCTCTTCTCCAGCACCACAACCTCAAGCTCTGCTGCCTCTGTGAATTGCCCCAGTTGGAAATATGTTGATGCTAGCCAAGCCATAGCATCCAGGGTGTCTGGATGCTCATTTCCAAAAATGTTTCTTCTTTTGTGGAAAACTTTGGCATCCAGGTTCAGTGCATCTTCATTTCTCCGACTATGATAGTATACTTTCGAAAACTCAGGATCAAAATCAAATTCTGGAGCATCTTCCTTAAGCAGGATTGAATCGACATGAGGCAGTAATCTGAGGCTGGCAAGTGTCATATCCCGATAGGGTGTTTCAGAAATGCCCATTCCTAGGATGGCACACATACAATTATGACATGCTTCTTCATCGGAAAGTACACTTCTTGTCCACTCATGCACCAGTGGATGAATAGAAAAGTATTTGGTTTGGGGATTGAAAGTAATCAGAGAATATGCACTTATTTCACTGGTAATATTTATGAATTTGAGGGGGTCCCAAGCACCCCCAGCATCTAAGAATTGAGACAAAAACTCTAGTGGCTGCTCCAGTTCCTCCTCAGTTGGGCCATGAGAGTGAAATTCATAACTGGAAGCATTGCTAAACATTTCCTCGAAAATTCCCTGATGGTGAAGGAAGGAACAAAGCTGAAGAAGCATTGCGGCAGGTTGGCTGAGCTGATTAAAGCTGAGTTGCCATGTGGTATACACTGTCCACCTGTAATCATCATGTGACTGTATAGGCTTTTCGCTGAGTAGTTGGGCTTTGTTTTTTATATACACCCCCAAGTAATGGTTGAGAGCTCCTGATTTTGAAATAAAGGCTCCAGCCTGGATGATGGCGAGGGGTAGATAGTATAGTGTCTTCAAAAAATAGTTAATGTTGTATGAGTTATGGAATGAAGCTTCCAACCAACCTTGACAATCTCTGTGGCAATTTCTTTATTCTCATCTGCATCTGACTCAGATGCACTTTTGAGCAAGAGATTCACAGCATCTGTTTCTTCCATATCAGAAACCAGAGAATCTGAACCAGCATATACACGAAGGCCTGGATTTCGCGATGTGATAAGGATGTTTCCATGCTTGCATTGGGGGAAGAAATTGTTGAGATTCATTTTTGGGTCATCTGCAGAGTCAAAAACTAGGAGCCATTCTTCCGGTGTGCTGACAAGCCATTTCAGGGCATCTGGCATTGTGTTCCCACTGTTCTTGGCAAGAGCTATCTGCTGGAATCCTGCTTCAATTGTTTCAGTAGTGGAGCCATCCACCATGAAAATGTTGGAGAAGCTGAAGAGATTGATTGAACAACCGAATATGATAGGATTAGACAATAGACTCACCTAGATGATGACTGTTCAATAAACCTGAGAGCAATTTGCGTTTTGCCGGCACCACCTAACCCATGCAGCAGAAAGATATGCTGATTATCTGAGTTTGTGGAGAAGAAAGCCTGCATTTGGTTTAGAATATCAGCTCTTCCTTGAAAGATCCTAGATGCCGGAGGACAATTATTAATCCTCCGAACTGGTATTGGAATGGCTACAAAAGCATTGAATGTTAGGAATGTGAATTCTCGTGACGGAAAATCATACAAGGTTTGCTTGTGAGCGCCTTGCCCACTTGAAAATTTGTGTCGATGGTGGCTGCAAGCTATGATATATGTGAACGAAATTCAGTGATGAACTTGAGCCAAATTACTTACCACAAGATTGGCCCGGAGGTGCCGGAGCCGCTTCTCGTATGCCGCGATAGTCTCAGCATTGCTGCGCACCTGGAGCACTTCCTTCACTCGGGAACGGAAACTCTTCTCCTTGGCTTGCAATTGTTCAGCCGTAACCAAAATTTTGCGGATAACACTAAAGGGATTCCATTCAATACACATGATCGCGAGGAGGAGAGTGCCCACCTTTCAAACTCTTCGCAGCGACTCTTGAATTTGGTGGCGGCAGAGTCTCCATGAGTGACAATCTGTTCGTTGATGATTGTCAAAATTTCGACCGCACTTTCACACAGTTCTTTGAGGTCGTCTCGATTCTTCTTCACTTTCTGTTGAAGATTGTTAGCTAGATGTTGACGAGTCGTTCGTGTGAACACACCTCGACGGTCTCCAACAAAACCACAACTATTCCAAAAGCGCCTTTCACGAACGGAAAGGGAGCGCATTCGGCTGCAGAAACCACTATCTTTGCGGTTACAAGCGAGTTTACCAACCAGTCGGATGTGCTGGAGGGCCGTGAAGCTCGAGAGCTTGCAGCCCTACTTGAGGAGCCGCTGGGAGGCATCGGTTTTGGGGAGCGATTCGTGGACATGGTGGAAGAGGAAGAGATGAGTACCGCTGAAGCTGTCGCACAGCCTCGAGAATGACATTGCACACGAGGCAACGCGCGCTAAAAAGAAGCACAATTGAAAACATAGCCGCGGAAGTCCCAGGACGCCAATGCAGATTGATTGATGAACTAGATATCGGGAACGGCGAGAAAGTATTGTAATGAGGGTGAACACACCGGTAGAGCCGTGCAAAACTGAAAAGCCGAAGGACAGGTCGGCTTGGACCTGTAGCTGTAAGATATTACCGAATCCACATTCAAATATTTCGAGAAACACGATCCTGTACCCACCGAGACGCCCCCATCAGGCCCAAGAAAAGCACAATACTCATACGCAGAGTCAGTGCTTGCATCGAAAATTTCAACACACCCACTCCGGGAACAGCTCGACCAGGATAAAATGATTGGAGTATCACCAGATCCTACTGGTACTCACACCAAAATTCAGCTAAGCGTTCATGAAACGTGCAACTGGACCAAGGCCAAATAGAGCATTGAACAAATCGGGTTGAATGAGTCAGAGGATATTTATTTGGGCAAATATGAGATATTGAACCGAAATCCTGGTCCCCGGCGGGATCACCAATGGACCATCCACGCGCGCAGAACTGCGCAGAGCGCGAATCCTCCGTTTTGCGTGTGGAGAACATGATACGCTCAGAACGTGAAGCGCTGACGGCAGAGCTCAAGCACGCACGTACGATGCTCGGCTTCTGATTCCTGAAGTTTCCTCCCCACAACCCAGAAATTATCCCGCCGCATTCCCGCGATCTTCGAAATCCCAAGTATGTACCGGGTTCCTGGCTGGTCGGTTCCGGCGTGTCTGAATCTGCATGGCTTAACCAGTTGAGTTACACGCGAATGGCCAATCAATGGGCCGCCCGACAATGTCGTCTGCGAAGATCTGGAAGCAGGAGGAGGGGAAGTAAGCGTTGCGGTAATGGCAACGCCGCGAAAGAAGGGAAGCTTCAAGGCCAAATTGCAAAATAAGGAGTGCGCCGTATAGATGCGAGCGTCCTCGAGTAGCAACACCGAGCCACGCGAGAGGGGTGAAGGAAGAGTTAATGAATTAGGTGCACCTCAACTCCGAGAGCCGCTGGCACCTTTTCGTTGCTTGATATTCATCAGTTCATTCGTCCGGGCCGTAAGTGTCGTGGTACTGTCGTAAGCGTCATGCCACTGGCCGGCATGGTCGCAAGCTCGTCGACTAAGCGTGCCCTACGGTGCATCCATCCACTTTGTATTGAAATTCAATCTTTCGCGCCGACGACTTTTGCCAACAAGAGGCAGACACATCGCATCGCGTTACAAAATAACAACGTGCATTGCGTTGCAATGGTTTGAGTAGCGCGCAGGTAGCGGTATGGCTTGAACGAAGAATGCGAAAAAAATTGTGAATTCCATGTTGTAGCACCGCAGACGGGCGTCACGACTCACATTTTGCGTAAGTATTCTCCTCAGCTAGCTCCTTGGTCCAATTATCGTAAGTTCGGGAGGCGTAAGACTCGGATGAGTATGTCGAATTGCGAAAGTGAAAGTATCGTATCGGGGCATCGAGAGTTTCGTGGGCCGTGGCGCGTCCGAGTCGTAAATGGACAGGAATGATTCCAGAAATATCTCGATTCACATACGTATGGTCAGCCAACTTGCAGCAGGTTTAATTGAGATCGACTCCAGCGCTGTGGCGCTTGGGGTACGTCGTTGCTAATCAGCTCCTGCAATATCTCAAGTGATGCTTGACTGGGTAGAGTCTGCTGGCCTGAGCGAAGACATATTGAAGTACAAAAAGACTCGGCGTAAGTAGAGAACACAACTCATTAGAGGAACATACATAGCTGAGATCTACCGCAGGGATCCGGTAACGATCTTGCGCACGAATCACAAATCCCGAAGAAGCCGCATCCAAATCTCGATGTCAAGTATGTATGTACTTCAAGCGCAGAGCTGTAAAGATTATCAGCTCCGTATGGACCGAGATTATCCGCCCCGTGATGCATCTGTCTTGAATCGACGCGTTACTAATTTACGCCACGAGTCATCCTCGGTTCATGGCCAACTTGCGGTTGTCCCTCTGGCGACAGGGAAATTCTCCGACGCGGTATCTATACTGACATCATGGACGGGACGCGTTGTTTATCCCATGGTTGATTACAACATAAAGCAAGTACGCACCTTTCCTTTCCTTTCCTCTCGCCTTTTACTCTTTACATGTAGCCAAAGGTAAAAGTGCCGATGAATCCTCGGGGTCGCGTCTCGCATCCCAGGTCAACTCGATCGGGGACTCAGAGTCGAGCGATTCGCGTCGGAGTGAAGCCTGTGCACAGCACGTGTTACCTAGCAGAGTGAACGGACTGCAACTGATACTCACCTGCTACATAGGATTGCGGAGAGTCGAGCGCGTCGGACCGAACGCGCCTCGAGTCTCCATTTTGCGCACACGCACAACGATTTGGCGTTGCGGACAATTTAGACGACACGCGCCATTCGAGTCGGAGTTGGAGGGAGGACCTCGGTCGATTGAACGACTCGGCTCGCGATTAATCGCCATCCGTCCTGGGCGCGCCCGGCAATATTCATTGGACTCAGCCCAAAAAGGTCGGAAGTGCCAACCGCCCGCACCGAACGAAATGACACAGCGTCACCCTACTCCACGAACAGGGATGGACTCGCAACAGACTGTGCGAACCCGCTGTTCGAGTCCAGAGTCCAGAGATCCGGCCACCGCATCGAGTCCGACCGAATCAAAAACTTGAGGCTTGGGTGCGCGGTCCGCCACTCGCTCCGAGCGCGACTTGACTCAAGCGCAAGGCACAGCGCGCGACATGGGGGCGGTGGGAACGCTGCTGCGCTCATCCAGATCCTCGCTGCGGGCACGCACGTCCGGTCAACGGCACACGACACGCCGAATGGGACGCAGCGCGCGCTCACGACAGTCGGTCACCTAACCCACACAATGGATGCGCGACTCTGTGCGTAGACTGGGGTCAAACACGAGCTCTGAGGGTATGCGATGGAGGGCGACGGGAGGGAGGGTGGCATGCGTTTCGGCAAGGGTGGAGGGACAGCACTGCCTCGCGACGCGAGATCGGGGTCGTGGAATCGGTGCTGCAGCCGCGAATTGGATGTGTATCGAACTCAGCGGAACTGTAGCGACACGCACAACGGACTTTATTTGCAATTGACTGAGTTAGTATTGAGCGCCGAGATTAACCAACGAAGAATGAGCGCAAAACAGAGCGGGCACACCTAAGCCTAAATCCCGCCTAACAGTTTCCTCTCTGCATTTCGCGACCAAGTCGTCGGCTTGCTTTCTTTGTGTCACAGGCCTGCGCGGAATCAACGTGGGGCGGGAAGAGGCGCAGCGGGTGCGGTGACGACGGAGAGATTAGATCCACAAGCTTAGCTGCACGACGAGAGGTGTTTAATGTCGACTAGGTTGCGGCGCATGAGCAGAACACAGCCTAGCCACCAGGGAAACGCAGGAAGTGGCGTCTTCCGAAAAGGGCAACGAGTCGGCAATCAGCAAGGCTGTTGCCACACCGTCGCAAACACGCTCCCCTTCTTCCGCTCTTTCATCATCACCAATCCAGAACTCGAGAGTCTGTGCTGTTCCGAACGCGCTACGCTCGGTTGCTGAAGTATACAAGACCGCCGCTCTCATTCCCTCAACTCATTTGACAACCTCGCCCACCCGCTGCACACGTACAACGGCCGGCGCTTCCCGCTGCTCAAATGCTTGAATATCTTTCAACGAGCGCAGGACTCCGTCAAATAGTATAAACTATGTCTTCTGGCCCGCGCATCCGAGCTTCACCCAGTCGACGGCGGGACGTCTTGGACCCGGGCCGGTGTCGAAACGTGGACTCTAGCGTACTGACGGATTTACGCCTCCTGCTGAGTCAACTGAACGCCAACTACTTATGCTTTATATTTTGTCGTTTGCCCGAGTTACCAATTGGCATGTCTTGCTACGGTCCTCTGTGTCTTCGATTAAGCTACGAAAAGTCCGACTCGCAGCCGGACAAATAAGCTAAGTACGAAAAGTCCGGCCCACAGCCACGACAAAGCAATCGCGTCGTCGCGCCGATGGTCCTCATCAACACGGCTTCACGTCGAATGGCCAAAACATTCCTATACCCAAACAAGAACTGTACTCATCCCTGTCGCGCCGACTTTTGATCCGGGCGATCCTGCTCAATTTCTGAGTAAACCTTGGTTTGACTACGACTCTGCTCCCTCTCCCCGACTATCAACTTCGCAATCCCGCCCGCGGCCGTATTCCTCCGCACTCACGAGTCACGGCATACGAGTATCCACTCCCTCAACCGGGATTCGGATTGACTCCGGTTTCGTTACCTCGTCAGATTTTCTCACCGGTTCGTCAACCAAGCGAACATCGGCGAATCAAGGCAACGACGAAATTCAGCGAACATCCAGTGGATATTCGATCCAAATCCAATACACACACCTCAAATCTTCGCCGAGTCCCCGCGCTTTCCTGTCGAATCTCTGTCCAAGTTATGTGGGCGTCATCCGCGAAATCAAATCGGCGAAAGTTCCGCGTCGAATCGATGCGCCTTGCCCATGACTATACGCTGTAGAAGAAAGGGTTGTCCGGGGGGTGGACTGAGAAGGTGCAGGTCGTGCTGGGTATATGAATATAAGAGTGCTGTAAAATGCCGAGGGCCCGGGAGAATGAATCTGAAGTAGGAGTAGATAGGAATAAAGACTCAGAATATGATATACTCAGCTTGGGAGACTTGTAGAGGCTCAGACTCGAGGAGGGAAAGATGCAGAATGTGGATGATAGTGGTGGGAGGCAAGGAGCGAACCCCTCTACATGACATTGGTAACGAGTGTAAATATGATCGGTCCAAATATGGCTAAAGAGTCCGTGGGTATCTATGTGCCTCCGCTATGAGAAAAGCCCTCGCCGTCGAACCAACCGGGAGCTACGCAAATACAAAATAGGGAGAGCACGTTGCGCCGCTCAACGTTGACTCATGGGCGCCCAAGCCACAGTCGGCTCAATCCCCAGCGTAGTCCGAGAAGGCCGAAGACATGGATCTCCACTCGTCGCATTGGTGTACGTAGGTGAAACTGGAGAAGTTCTGTAATGAGCGGATAGATAAGCAATTAAATGAGTGGATGCATGGATATATGGGATGAGAAGGATATCAGAACGAAATCAATATTTATCATCACAGTTGAACACTCGGTGAAGAGCCGCGGAAAGAAGCGTGAACGTCCGTGTGCAACGCTCGGGGAGATTGGGGATGCGGGAGAGGATAATATGTGATGCTCGCGCCAATTGGGTGGATGTGACAGGCAGCGTACACGGAATAAAATTTGACGCGGTCAAGTGATCATGATTGCTGGACTCGCAGAATGGCCGGAGTGCCCTATGGCGATGTGTGAGCCATACGGCACTTCCACAACGCGCGAACACTGGATAATCCTGGTTCGAGTTGCTAGAAACTCGGTGCAACATTCTGCCAACGTCCGGCTCGACTTGATTCTCGATCTTCCATCAGGTTCGATTTTCTTTTTTCTACTTTGCTGGTTCGAATTCCAACTCTACTGGGTTCTTCCTGTAAGTGTTTGCTTCCTGCCACGTACGTATGTCCCCGATTTCTACCTTTAGTTAATACCTTGGTTTTGATTGACTGCCGTGCGATAGCATGAGTCGAATCTGATACACTGGTAGCTGGACCGCTAGCATTTACACTGTGTAGACTAGAAACACGCTCATGGATACGCACCAGCTGCCACAAAAAGTGCGTCAGTAAAACTTTGAAACGTACTGACTGCTCTGATGTCAGCTTTTGATTTTGACCGGGAAGCTTTTTCAATGACTCCGCATGTCAATCTTGAAGCGCATTTGCGGCTGTCGACAGTGCATCCTGTGGGGGAGATACTTACGGACGGGGTATTGCTCTTCTAACAGTAGCTCTGAAAAAACCAGCGAGACCTAATTTCCACATTGCCGGCTTGGATCGGGATGCTGAAGGTTAGTGGGACGACGTACTGGAAGATTTTTGAAGCACATCAGCGGTAAGGTGTGTTCGTAAGACTAGGAAGCTACGGAGAACTATACAAGTGGTGCTACTGAAACCGGAACGAGGAGAATAACGTAACTCACATCCAGGCTCGATGTAGGTTACTCTGTACTCTGTATTGCGGTCGGAGCGCCATATCGAAGCGAGATTAGATCAATGGTAAGCAGGGCACTGCGCACTCACGAACAGTTGAGTAGCGGCACCAACCAACCAGACAAAATCGTTTTTAGTCCATATCGTATCAATCTTCCAGTCGATGTTGAATTCCAAACCCGCTGGATGTGCGCGTTTTATCCGACAAGCGGTGAATTCCGATTCCGATGGGGAAAGTGTGACGGAGGTAGGCAAATTAAAGTATATTGCAGGTTTCCTGCTAAACTCAAAACGATTGATATCACTCACAAGGGTAAACAATTATCGCAGAAAAACTCCCTGCGGTGAGGACCGAATCCATCCCCACACGCAGGTGGCCGACTACTCTCCTGGCATGGGAATGGGGACGAGTAGGGCACGCGCCAAAGTTTGACCCGCATTCTTCGCGCGTGGGCACCTACGCTCTCAAAGCGTACGACGCCAGTTCCCCTACCACGCATGGGCGCACGCGTCAAGACCGATATACCCCCGTATCTATGTGTACCGGGGAGATGGAGCGTGCAGCAAAACGGCGAATACACGCAAATGCGAGCGCATCCGAGGCAGGCAAGGTGGCATCGTGAATGAGGACGTTGTTGCTCGAAATGCATAAAGCTGGCGATACGACGGGGGGCAGGAGGGCGGGGTGGGATGGGTTCATCCGAGTGGTTCGCTTGCGGGTGTGGAGGCGTGAACGGATGTGTTGACGGTCAAGGAAGAGCGGAGGGCGGAAGGTGAAAGCGGACTCAGCCCGTCTATGCACGCATCCGGGGTGCCGAGACGAGCTTCAGTGATATCTGGAGACGCGCAAAGAAACAGTCGTGGCAGACTAGCAAAGACGCAACTTCAGGAGTTGTGGATCCGGGAATTAACATGGGTAGCCGCTGTGAAAATTAGGGCCAGCATCTGCCGCAAGAAACTACCATTTGCGATGGAGTACTGTAGTCCTCCCCTGCTCGGGATTGCTTGAAGTCGGCGTATTTGACAGCCGCGGGTCAGATTCGTAGCTTAAAAGCACAGACCGTGACATGAAAAAAAGCAGGAAGAAATTGGGAAGAAAGCGATGTCATCATTCGGGTCGGCAATCAGAGGGCTGTTGCCACATCGTCGCAAACACGCCGTTCTTCTTCCCCTGTCATGATCTAAAATCCAGTTATCAGAAGTGCCTCGTTTTCCGATGAATCCAAACGGCAAAATTGGGGCGAAATCGCAAAACCAGCGCGTATCCGGCAATGTCAACAGGCCTTCCATGGCCAATAATGGCCAATAATTCGGACGACCTACGGTCCTCAAAATTTTCACCCAGACTTGCAGGTACGCTCATGCGGCCCTACTACTTACGAGTTGTGCTTCATGCGACCAATTTGTATCGGCGCGGAACATACGGGAATTCACGGAGACGCTACTCGTTCCGGAACAGCTTCTGTACTGCGCAGCGCGGACGCCTCTGGTTTATCCTCAGGTGTATTACTACCATTCCCTGCTGCTACCCGACGCCTCTACGCCTGAACGGTCGCAATATCTTCCCGCGCATGACCTCGACCCGATCCAGAATCGCGGAATCGTTCTCCAATAACGGCTGTGCAGCGCCAATATATTTCCATACCCGATGCTGGTCCCCTCATGGTGTTCCTCGTACAAATCCTCTGCCGTATCTTTGCTTGCTGCTCTCTTCTGCGCCTGCAAATTCACTCGACGTCATAGCTCAGTTTCTAAAAGCCATGCGCGCACTGTCAATTAAATAATGGCATCCCCCTACTCTCTCATTCTCAACAATGCAAATTACTGCACCATCCACTCTTGGAAAGGAGAATTGTCCCTGTCTGCGTCGAAATCGCAGGTCCTGGCCCAACTCAGCTCCCGGCACAAAGGTCGTTCTGGATCGTCCTCGAAATATACGGCAAGCCTGCAGCTCAACTCGAAGTCTCTCTTGTTCTTCGCTTTCGCAATGCATCCTGTCTTTGAACTCCAACCCGTCTTCCATGCGATACCTCAAATATTGTACTCGCTGCCCGACCTCTTGCCTCGGGTTCTCCCAACCACAAATTAAATCAAGGCGGCGAGAAGCAATTTCACCGATAAGCGGGTGTATACGCAACGCGCAAGAAATCCACGCTGACTCCCCACTGCCAATCTCACGTCGATCCCTTCGTTGTCGGCCTGGTTCAAATTCTGCTGAGATTTAAACCCAGGGTATTTAGCGAGAATCTGGGGTGCTCAATTTTACGCTCGGTCGGCCCGAAGCCTCAGTTTCCGGCCCGAGTTGCTTAAAACTCTGTGGACGTCTTTGTTGCTCGACTTTGCGATTTGTGCGCATCGCATTGACTTGCCGCTCATCCCCGCTGAACTTTCGACTCTGCGGTTCCGAAATTCGAGTCTGCGTCCGGCGTTCCCATTTAAAGACCTGTTTTCTTTCATCCACATCTTCCAGTCGCGGTCGGTTCGACTGTCATGGAACAAGCGAGTAGAATCGGGGCTGTACAGAACAATTCGCGTGCTCCTCGCGATGAAAACAAAATGCGTCAATAAAATTTTAAGCGTAAGTATCGACTCTCGATCATGATGAAAAAAGGGTAACGTTTGAGGATGGACGTGCCTGGAAGCAGGGAAACCCGCTCCGGCGTTGTATTTGTTCGCAATGCGCTCATGGACGCGCCAGACGCCGTCAGGCACTTCGTACAACTGCAATGTCGGCGCTGATGTCGGGCAGGCAGGCAGCGGACTGGGAAAGAGGGTACGCAGGAGGGTTGCGAGAATGGTTGGGAGTAGAAGCTGGCGCGCCGAGATTATGGAAGGGATTAAAACTGGCGGCGTGGAGTCGATCATTGCAAGCCAATTGCAAGCCCTATATCGGTGAGACGGTGATGAGCCGCGCGACTGCTCTCTGCAAGATAGCGTCAACAGGATAAATGAGTTGCAAGAAATTGGATGGGGAGAGTATCCCACGGTTCAGGATGGTGTATTATAGAGAGATGTAACTTGTAGGTTTCGCGCACCCTCCCGGCGGGACATGGACGAGTATCCTACTGCCACGGCATCCGCAGTCACCAAGCGCCCACCCCCCAAACTCCACGCACACGCTTGAGAACCTCGTCTGCGAATAGCGATGATGCAGAATGTACGGACAGGCTGCAGAAAGTACGGCAGCGTAGACGCATGCGGAGTGTGACCGCGGCACCCACAGCCAGAAACGCGAGGTGGAAAATGAAGAACGAGGAGGGAAACTGAGATGGACGTGCCCCGCCGTCTTTCGCTCCCCACGAGCACTTGGACCAATACGCGGGCGGCGCCGCCCCAATTTCGTGCACAAACGAGGCTGGAGGACGCGGGAGAAGGCGCCGCTTGCGCTCGACCCTCCGCCTCCTTTCCCCCGCCATCCCACGGGCTCAACGTACGCACTTGGACAAGGGCACGTCGCGTCAGGGCAGGGTGTGCGCCGGTGCAGAATGTCCTCGCCGCATCATCGGATACGGCTCCGTGTCGCGCCACGCACCGGAAGCCCCTCGTTCCAGCACACACACAATGGCCGGCGAATGCGCCCGCGTTTCCGAGTGTGCGGCACGCAGGTTGTGGTCGAAGTGGCGGCATCCGAGTTTGCGTGCAAGAGACTCAGAGGGCGGTCGTGGAGCAAGCGAGTGTCGTGCGGGCGGAATTGAAACGATTTTGAACAGGGCTGAGAGTCCCGTTCGAGTCCGTTCGAGGTAGTGTTGCCGTCAGTGATCAACTCGATCAGTCGAGTCGAGTCGAGTTGACATCGAGTTGAAGGCGAGTTGGTGATGCCAACTCCAAATCCGGTCAAGGAGCTGGCCCACGCCTCCCCCACTATGACATTTCCCAAAAGGGAAGGCCAACCGGCACGTGTCTTTCAAGCTCTCACAAACATCGGTTTCTTCAACAACGTCTTATCAACAACATCGCGCCACACTACGTATGGACACCAACACGCCTGAGGCGGCCTCGCCGCCCCCTCCCGACACTAAAGAATGCAACAAACCTAATTGCCATAATCAAATGCCAATTACTGACTGCCGCCAACATTGCGAACATTGTCGGGGTGTTGACGCCAAGAACAAGAGGCTTGAGCGGGCGAGGGCGAAGGAGGCCGCCGCCGCTACTACTGGCATCAACAACAAGTCGAAATCTCGCAAAAGGCGACGGGATTCGCGTGATAGGACCGATGATAGACCCACCACGCGTGCGAAAACAGATGACAATATTCGCGCGCCGCAGACTGACGGGAATCAGAGTCGCGCCCAGACTCCCCGCAGTCAAGCCTCCGATGCGGAATCGAATGCCGATACAACGGGAAATGGAAGTGATGATGACATGGAGGTGTGCACATTGTTTCTAAGCTCACATTCACGTATGTATTAACTATACCACAGACGGAGAAGTTCCCCGATGCGGAAAGCTTTTTCGACGCGTTGCGCGGCGATTTCAAGTCAGGAAAGGCCGTAGAACTCAACGGAAGCTACCATATCCCAGTTGATCTATCAGTCACACCAAAAGAACGCGTCCAGATGGTTGCTCGTGAAATCTGGAAAGTAAGCGGGTACAGATTTACGTGAGTGTGCTGCTAGCGGAAAAAAAACTCTCACTCACAGCCTTCAGTGTCAAGGATCATCGGCCACTCAAGAGCGGGCATCGCACCCGATTTTGGTGTAGTCAGGACGCAGGCAGGAAGAAGAAGTCGAAGGCTTCCACAGATCCTAACATCCGCAATCGCGACAACGTCGGAATGAAGCGGTATAACTGTAAAAGCAAGTTATCGATCAGTTGCCGTACTCTCAAGCATGACGAGACAAAATTGACGGTGACCGTGAAACTTGAGCATGCAGTGAAGCATGTTTGTTATGTCGATGTCTCGATGCCGCAAGGCGCCCTGGATATAATCCGTGAGAATGTAGAATGGATGACGCCCGTAGCGATGGTTCCAAAAGTGCAGGCATCATACCCCAATGTTACGCCAGCACAGATTCACAGGGCTTGGACGGAGATGAGTGCAGAGTATTGGCGGCGCGACGATGATCAGCTGCTATCAACAAAGAAACTGTTGGCGGAGCATCCGGAAGAAGTGGATGTGTTCGAGCCGGAGGACTTACCTGAAGGAGTTGAAATGATTTCTTGGGGCATGAAGAAGATCGCTAATAAGGTGAAGGGGGAAATTGTCGAGGTCGGTGTTGATGCAACATGTGTGTACTCGTTTCTGCAAAACTGTCCATAAATTCATACTAATATTTATCCAGACGATACGAACTCGAAGCATCTTGAGCTATACAGCATTATGGGCGAGCACGACAACGCCGGATTCCCAATCTCGTACTGTCTGCTGTCGACAGCCTCATCAATGGATCAAGGGAAGCGTACGAAAGCGCTTACGGCCTGGGCGAAGTGCCTCCGAGACAAGTACGGAATTGCGGAAGTCAAGTTCGCGCATGTGGACAAGGACATGGCTGAGATTGGGATGCTAAAAGGAGTCTGGAACGCGAAGATATGCCTCTGCTGGTGGCATTTGCGACGTGCAGTCCGTACTCGCTTAGCGAAGGGAAAACTTGCAACAACCCCATACGATCCCGGCCGAGCACATGCTGAGTTCTCCTTCATAGACCTAGCATTCGTTCCCGAGAGCCAAGCAGATACAGAAGAATATGAGGGAGGCGTACCTGAGACAGTAACTCCCATCGTCGCCTCGTCGGAATCCCGCACCCAAACGATGCCAAACGGCCTCCGGATCCGAATCACCGTGCCTGGGCCAGCCCGTGCGCCGCTTGCGACTACTGGAAATGGTACGGCACCAGCGACGTCGAAAGTGAGAGAGGAGGAGGAGAAACGAGATAAGGGAAAGGTTGTCGAGGATCCAAAGGAACCGGTAGCCGAAAAGGAAGCGTGTCCATCACCAAAAACCCTGGAGATTTGTGATGGGTCAGCAAGCGGATCATGGTCGGCCATAATCGGCATAATCGGTCCATAATCGACATAATCCTATTGTGAACCGGGGTAATCGGTTACAAAGGGGACCGACACTTTACGATCCTGTTATAATGTAGTTGTGTTCAGAGCGCAAAGAGGGGGAATCGATTGTAAGGAATAAATTCTATTTTGTGGTTCATATCCCATTATGTAGTTTGCAATAGGTTTACAATAGGTTTACAATCGCCTTCTGAGCTCCTTTGAGACCGCTTGCCATCACATAATAATCAAAACAAATGAAATTTCTGGACCATTTTCTAGCAGATTCTACACGTTTACTACTCTGAGGGGGAGGGGGAGGGGGGGGAGGGTCTCCGTGCCAATATCTCCTGGTTTGCGGCAATGTGAATTGCTTCCAGTGTGTAACGCTTTTTGTTGTACTCTGCTTCTCTGGCCGCTGCTGCTTGCACTTGCATGCGTTCGGCAATGCTCAAAGCTCCGTCTGGACGCTTGGCAATGGGTCGAGCGGTCTCGGGAAAGATTTGCCTGAACGGGTATCTGTCAGAACTTGATTCGCCGCAAGGTAAAAGCTTACTCGTTCCACCAATCCAACAGGTCTTTGATTTGCTCCTCTGGCCAGGCGGCTATCGTGGTTTTGATATGCTGCCCATATTGATGGTAATTGAACTGGCCATTGCCGCCAGTTCCATTATAGACCAGCTGGGCCGACGCGCCAAAGTGAATCTGAGAACGCCATTAGCACATGACGGAATCTGATCAAAATAGATCCTACCAAAGACGCAATGAAGATAATCGAGTCTAGGCTGCATGTGTCAATGCCGTGCTGAACAGCGTTGCCTTTGATTGTCCCTTTGTGGCCGCCTTCTTGGATAGACGACGGGCCAAGGAATACAACCTTGTAGCCCTATAATTTGTATGAATCAGAAAATAGCTTCTAACGAATGAGATTGCTCACTTCGACCAAGTGGTTGTTCATGCAGAAGCCCTGAGAGAGATCATCTGGGTCTACCTCTTCATCGCGATACAGACCACGATTGAAGTCCACTGGTGACGGAACCAGAACACCGGTTTGAAGGCTTCTCAGAAGCCTGATATCTCGTCAGCAACTGTTCGGCATTCAAAGGACCACTTACCCTTTCTCGTTGTTATAGTCGCGGTCGGTGGTAAGATCCAAATCAGCCGGAACGAGTATTCGAGCACAGTCGGGGTTTCTGTACCCCATTTTGTTCTTCTCGTTCCGTTTGTAGCCCGTGATATTGTCGCCCATGTACCGTTTAATGACATCGACAGAACTGGCATGGGCGGACTTGGCCCCTTTTTGGAACTCGGGGTCTGTGAGAATGTGACACAGCGAGAAAATAAAGACTTACTGCCCGCCCCAATTTGATGGGGCTAGTGATGTACCGGGCTCGGGCTTGAGCCCGAGCCCGGCCCGAGCCCGAGGCTTTTGGGCCCGGCCCAGGCCCGGCCCAAGCAAGGGCCCATCAGGGCTCAAGGCCGGGCTCAAATTTTGTCAGAGCCCCGGGCCCTGGGCTCAAGCCCGGGCTTTTGTGGATACAATTTTGGTCACTGGATGATTTTTTTCAGGCTGCTTTCGAACCCATAAAATCTGGTTGAAATGTGAGTGGTACCTCAACATTCAAATAAAGTACTCCGTTCAGGGGGTAGTGGATGAACATCGTATTTCGGTGAGGTAATGTGGCTTCGGCTCACTAAATCACCTGAATACATTAATGTCAGGCAGTGAAAGAAATTCCTGAGGCATCTAGGGAGTAGGGAAGGACTTCCTTTACATGTTTTTCAACCCTCCCTCACACCAATGCAGATGTTGGAAAAAAAAGTTGAAAGCCCGGGCCCAAGCCCTAAGCCCGACCCGACCCGGGCCCGGCCCTACTGGAGGGCCGGGCTCAGGATTTTCTGAAGCCCAAGCCCTCAAAAGCCCGGCCCAGCCCGAGGCTTTCAAGCCCGGCCCGGCCCGAACAACACTAGATGGGGCTCTGCTCGCCAAAATAGTGCAAAGCGTCGAGGAGATCGGGGATCAATCGTAGGAGGCGTTGAAAGGTGTCATAGTCCTCCTTTTGCCTGATGGAGATGTGAGTAGGGCACACCAACAAGTAAACTACTCACTGTTTGGTAAACAGATATGTATTGGCCTCTGTGCCGTGTTTGAGTCCGAGAGCGAAGACAGTTGGCCAGTGAGACCAGAAAGAAACATAGCGAACAGCGATACGACCCTTGTTTGTGAGCATGGCCATATATTTTCTGGAGTCAGCAGGTCAGTAGAATTACAGATCCTGACATGAAAACTTACTCCTCAGAAGGAGGGGGTACAACAGCATCCTCGGGATCCTCATCCTCAGTCTCCGAGTCTTCGGGATCAGCCGGACGAGGGCGTTTTCTAAAGGCAATGAAGTCAGACAAGTGTATCTTTGAATTAAGATTAAGATTACGGGTCCCGAGGAGCATTGTTCTCGCTGTCAGAGACATCAGCTACACACCGCTTCTCTGGGGCAGATCGAGAGCTCTGTGCCGGTGTGCGGTGGTCGGGATTGGGCTGCACCAAGAATTGGCTACGTTCAGGTTCCGGGCTGGAGGTAGAACGGTGGTCGGAGTCAGGGAAGGTAGGTGCCAGGCTGCTGTGGTTGGTCCTTTCGAGCATGGGCTGGCGTATATTTTGGGTACGCCGAGGAGTTTGGCTGCTGCTGGAGCGGGGAGTCTGGTTGCTGCTGCCGGGAGTATTTTTCTTGGTTCCCGGTGCAAGATGTGTGGCTGGAGCGCGACCAGGGAAGTGGAAGGACGACGACATGGAGGGCAGCTGGTGGTTGTGAAGAAGGAGTGGGGGTTGGAGTTTTTCTGAAACGCAAACTACATGTGACCGTGATCACAATTTCAAAGAGAAAACACGGCCCCGACAAAATAAAAGATCCGGTGAATTGTCATGCCATTAAAAATTGTCATCTTCCTCCCCGCTCCATCCACCTTCTTCCTCATCTGTTCCATCCTCCTCGTCTGACTCGATCTGCTCTGCATTGAGGGGAGTGCCCTCATCGCCTGCCGGATCCTCACCATCCTGCAGAGGGGAATTTTGCGGCGGAGCCACAATTTCCAATTCCTCCTCCAGCCAGGGGTTGATGGCGTCAACCTCCAACGGAAAATTAGCCGGTTGCAAGTGACCTACACCGGTGCCTAGATAGCGAATCATCATGTCTCTGTCCACAAATCTAAAAAAGGAAATCAGTGTATGCGACCCAAAGTAGAAACAAAAATATAGACCGCATGACATAGTAATTCATCCAATCGCCCTCCGGGGAATCCCGCATCTTCGATGGCCTCAGGAGTGTAGTGGTTTTCCCAAGGGCGAACGCAGGCACGAGATGACAGGCTCGTAAAGCATGTGCGGGGTCTATAAACCCGAAGGCTTCTGGGTAATGTTCAGGAACATAACCCAGTCGGTCAAGGCGAAGATGACGGGGACCCGAATCCCATTCGGGATCGCGACCGAACCAGCGGACCCATAAAAATTCGTACCGCCGGGGAGCACGCTCATCAGAGTGAAAAACATTGGCATGGAAGACGCCCAGCACACGTGCATACCAATATGGGTGCGGTGCCAGAACCCCCTCGCTGGTTTCGTCAGATTTGACCATAATATGCCGCCGTTCCGTGTTTGCATTGATGGTGTCTTGGTCGCGTTGAACATTATATGAGGTGTAATTGAATGCAGCCGTGGCGTGTCGATGAATGCGATTGTGCTGGATGTGGACGGTGGCGAGCTCATCCGGAGTACAGTCGGTTGCTTCAATCACATTGATCCCATGCATGCGAGCCCACAAATGTGCTTGTAAGCGGGGTAAGAAATGCTATTCTGTGTTAATGCAGAGGAAGATTCCGATAGAAGGAAAACGCACCCCAAATGCGGGATCTGCAGCATTTTCAGAAAGCCAGTCATGAAGGTAAAGCTTGTCCGATTCGTCCTTTGCGATGCGGTGATGCTGATCCATAGTAGCTGTTAGGTCGGTGTTCGATTGGGTGATTTTCGGAGCAAGCACAGCCAGTTCTTGCTGCATTCGTTCGTGAGCAGATTCTCGTACGTCCATCCTAATTATTTGTGGAACGGCGTTGTTTTTGTTTGAACGTCCATTCCAATCCTTGACGCGACGGTGTTGACTCTCGCCCTGGGATTGAATATTAGATTGTAGTCGTCTCTGAGACTGAGACATACTATCTGAGTGCTATATGAATCCATGGTACCAAAACGACGTATGGTCGGCACATAATCACCCATGGAATGGTGCTTGTATGTGTTGAGGCTGAAAACCACGGCACGCTTTCCACCAGTCTTCGGATGAGGGGCAGCTGGTAGGTTTGAAGCCGTGGACTCTGAGGTGGTGCCGGTCTTTGCAGCCTCACGCCGGGCCGTTGCTCTGCCTCTTGCAGCATATTCACCATCAGTTTCAACAGTCTTGAACTGCGGGCATGTCACCTCCGCGAAGTAAAGCATCTGACGTCCGAGGAGCTGGGTAACGCCACCCAGAACGTCGAGGGAGGAGTCTGTATGCATCCGAAGCTTGGCCAGCGAATGCCAATATGTGCAAGTGTATAGGAGGCTGAGGATCGACTTGTTATGCTGGTCATCGAGCAGACCCTCGAAGCATGGAATAAAACACTAATAATAAGTGATAAGTCGCGGGTGCAGGCCAGCAAAAGACTGTACACACCTGGAGTATATCCTCATAGTTCCTGGCCCCAAGTTTTTTCATATCCGATACGTTGTGAGGGAACCGGCGGATGGTGGACCTTCCGAAAGGAGCAACTCGACGAAACCTCACAGGATATCAGCATCGTTGTCAAGTATGAAATGCTAGTGCCCACCTTTCGTTAAATTCATGCACTACATCAGCACCCTGTGTATTCAAAATACGCACAAGGTGCTTGATCAAGTTTTTGAAATCTCCCAGTTCGGTCTCGTGCATAAAATCTGCAACGAGACAGTCAAAAACGTCGAAGTCGAGCCCATCGAGGCGTTCCGAGAAGGCATTCTGTCATTAGAATGAATTGGCGAAGAATGTGCTGAGTGTGGATACTGACCTCGGTAGGCACGAGCGACTCTTCTTTGAGGATGTCATCGACCTTGGTGCTGTTTACGACATACCCATCCTCATATATGAGTTTGCGGGCTTCGGCAACCTTGTCGCGACGCGCAGTATCGTCGCGCCGAACTTGCTCCACCCTAACGGCAGTGTCTTTGGGAGTGCCAAGACCGGGTAGATCTTCCTTCGCAATTTTGCAGCGAGGACACGGGCACTTACCCATGTCACGCAGCGTCGCAATCAGTACTCTGGTGGGGATTGTTTGAGCATCACCAAGAAAAGGTTGAGGATGTACATACTTCTCTGGATAATCGGCGGAATACGTAAAGATTCGGGGATAAACGCGACGCCGAATGCCGTCTTTACAGTCAAGTACGATACCGTGCTTGTACGCCTCGACGAAATCATCGTCCAAAATAAGCCTCCATGACTCATGGAAAAGCTCGCGCCGACAGTGAGCCAGCAACTGAGCACTCGCCCCTTTCCCCCCAGACTGCTGGCGTACGAAGTCCTGAATTGTGTCGGGCAACTGAACTGCCATATTCAGAGGAGACGAAACAACCAAGTAAGGACACGTACACTTTGGAGATATGCTACTTGCGAGGACGCCCTGGCACTTGGCTGTGCACGCGAATACTTTGACTGATTGCCAAAATAGGCATAGACCGGCCACAACTTTGCCTGCCCAAACTGCGCGACATGGGTCGCGTCTGACCAGAACATGAAGCCCGCAATAACGCGAGGCAGCTTACATCCAGGCTCCAGGGGGGAAGCCTGCAGCTTTCGGTCCGCTTCAATCCATGCTTGCGAGCAATAGAGCTCATCGTGAACCCTCTCCGGATTGGCGAACGGCACGGCCGGCGTCCAGTACTGCTCATAAGGATGCCAATGAAAGGATTTGGCAGCGTCGTCGAATTCGATTATTGATCGCATGACGTGGATGAGACTTCGATGATGGAAATTGGGGATGGTGAATTTGCGTGTCTCGACTTTATCTGCTTCGGGGTCGGCTAGGTCGTATCGTTTCGCAGTTTGAGCTTCGTTGGCACGCTGGCGCCTCACCTCCTTCGTTGCTTTCTTCCCCACCGGTAGCTTGATGGTAACTGTCGATGTTTTCCACCCATTTCCCTCCCATGCCAACTCTGAGGTGTCGGTGGTTCCAAGAACGTTGTCGATTTTGTCAAAATTGACGCCGCGGAGGTCCTCAATGCTGAACGCTCCAGAGAGCAAAATATCGAGCAGCCCTTTGCGAGCTCCCTTGGTTTTTTTATCCCCCTCATTCCAGAACCATTTCCCGAATAGCCACGAGCTGAGGTTCGGGTAAGGCCAGATAATGTCGGAGAGAGCGCGGGGGGAGATAGTCTTTGAGGTGTTCTGTAGACTGCTGACAATGTGGTCCTTCAGGCTTCCATCGAGGTCTGGAATGGCGGTGGGTTTTCTACGATATACCCGCGACAGACCAAACGTATTGGCTGCGGTGCGAAAAACACGCGGAACACGTAGGATGACCCGCTGCGTAGCCGCCGCTGCTGGTGGTTCCGCCCTGACTGCGGCAGGTGTTTCGTCTTCCTCCTCGAGAGGGCCTGGTCCCTCGGGAAGTGCGTCTTCCAAGGCCTGTAAGGCTTTGGCGGTGGGGCGGCGAACACGCTTTGCAGGGAGAGGTTGCTCTGCTGCAGACGGGGATAGCGGGGGTGGGGTGCAATTGGGGGTGTGCTGGCGGGAGGGTGTGTCCCGAAACGATGGGGAGCCGAGGTCGTCCAGAGGCTGAAAAAGATGGACTCAGTAGCAGTAAGAAACGGAAAGAAAGTGCTCACCATTGCATCGTCGCGTGCGAGCGATGCATATCTGTTGTGGTGCGATGACGAGGACGCCGAGGATCCTTCCCGCCGCCTAGTACGAACAGCCCTGCGCGCCTTCGTTTTTGGCTGTGGAAACATCCATGCTCCAGTAGAGTTGGATTCAACTCTCTCAGAACGTGTAGTAATCTCCACCCTCGGCCTCTTGTTCTGTCTTGCGTCCGCAATAGCCCAGGAGCGACGGGACACGTCGAGAACACGAGGGCATGTATTCATGTGCCTATTTAGATGCGCCTCCTGGGTATATGTCTTTCCGCATTGGCATTTGGGGATTCCGTCCATGTTGGTCGCGGTTGGAGTGGCCGAAGTCGTACGGGAATGAGCTAGGGCTTTATGGCACGAAATTCCGGTGTTGGGAGCACGGGCGACAGAGGATGCAGGCGAAAGAATGCTGCTTAAAAGCAGCCAGAGGATGCCAGTGGCTAGGAGTAGCCACGGGCGCATTGTTGTTCGTGTTGTTCGTGTCGTTCGACGGGTAGCACACTAACGTCACTGTAGCGCTCAATAGACGCGCTTAGACGCGTCGTAGGGTAGCGGCCGTGCAAAATTGGGATAAGTACAAGGCCAGAAGCTCCTCTTGAAGAGTCGAAGCAGTGAGACGCTCAACGATACTCGGAGCTTTGAGAATGCTGTGGCCAGTGACACCGTCCACAGTAACGGACAGTAACGGATGAAGAAAGAAAACACAAAGTCTCAGTCACTCGACGGCAGTGGCGGCAGCGGCTTTGGTGCGGCAGTGATCCAATGATGCCAGTTGTCGGCCGCAATGTGTATAATTTATACGGGAAGGTTGGAACAAGAATGTAATTCGATTATGAACCGATGGAATCGCTCACACAACTTGCAGCCGAAGTGCAAAGGGATTATGAGCGGATTATACATGATTTTGCCGCTTACAATTCCTGGCCCGGATCATAATGATCATAATTGATCTGGGTTTTTGGTGATGTCGAACACGTGTCTCGTTGGCAACAACCAGCAGCACCGCGAAAGAAAACAAAGTGCCCGCTGCTGAAGTGCGGACTCGAGCTGGGCGTGTCACAAAGTCAACCCGTAAGAATGAAGCAGCAGATCCAGAGGTTTTGGAAGCAGCGATGAATGCTCGGACTGGACCCGGCCCGAGACCGAAGTCTCGGAAATCAAAAGCACGGAAACGCAAGGCCGACGCGTCTGACAATGACACTGAGATCTCGGAGGCAGACTCGGAGGATACTGCAGAGGAGTCGGAGGGGGACAGCACAACAAAACGACGGACTTTCTGTCCTGCAAGATACCGCGATTCAATTATCAATATGATGGAGAAGCACTTTTGTGCTCATCCGTTACTTCCGGGCTATGCGCATCCGAGTGCGGAGGGAATCAAACGTTGGGCCGTATCACAAGTGTACAAATTCTGTGTCAAACATGGGCTCCCGGAGGTGTGGGCATATCTGTGGGAGAACTGGTATAGAAAATCTCGTTGGGAATTGTGGGCTCGCTCTGTACACGCTGAAATACCTGTATTGAAAACCACAATGATTCTCGAAAGCTAGTGAGTGCAATGATTGTTTTTTAGACCTCTACTTACTCAGGCTTTGACATAGTTGGCGTCGTATCAAGCATGACTACCTGCACCACTTTCATATGCCCCGTTGCGATTTGCTCGCTTGGATTCTTATCGTCAAGCTGGCCCCGACCTACTACGAGAAATTGGACCGACTCCTTGGGGATACCGGGCGTTATCAGCAGCTGCCGTGCTGGCGTAAACCCTTCAAAAGTATCTGGAGAAAGCTGGAGCGAACACCTATCACCCAACCGCTGAACCCCGCGTACAAGACGGACGCGAAAAAAATGACGTGCACATGTCCATCAATGGCGACCAGCCGATTCCTTCTATGCAAACACGTTGTCCAGGCGATGAAGCCAGTCCCACCCGTTTTTTTCCTCGAAGTGAAACGCCAGCGTACGGCACCGTTCTGGGTGCACCCTTCCTTACAGCCTCATGATGAGACTGCTACTCCAAACCAACCTGACGACTCGGAGAATCCAATCCTACCTGATGTTGATTCTGTGGACCCTGCTCCCTATTCGGACGAGGAAGATGATTTGATTGATACGCGGCCCATGGTCGCAGACGAAGATCGGCAAACATTTGTGGAGGCGATGGACGAGAAGATTGAGATGCTTGAAGAGTTCACAAAAGGGCTCAAGTACCAGAAGCAATTCCGGGATGAGCGCATGCTCCAGACATTGGAGCGGGATGGGGCGTCGTTTTTCCGACTCGCAAGAGCATGCCTCACGAAGGAGAGTAGGCTTAGAACAACCCGGGGACCGGCGCCTTCGACGTGGGACAAATCGACCAGCAACGCAATGTTTTACCGTGCTCGGCCGAGACGTTCCGATGAAAATACTTGAAGGGATGAATTTTATTTTATTTTATCGTTCTTTTGTTGGACATATGTCATGTAGATACTCACTACGACGAGTCTTTAGTACGTCCTTGGACCGTATTGTAAAATCTAGAGGTAGTTCACGAGGGAGATAAAATCCAATGATATTTGTAAGCAATTTCCTTTTTTGGAATGTCATAGTGGGGGAGGCGTAGGGCTTTTCGGTCAAGGATGCTGATCTGTACCGCGTCGCGTTCAAGACACGTCTAATTGAATTATTAGAGACCTTGCGCAAAAGCCATTGGAGCCATTTGATGGCTTTTTGGCAGTGCGCAAACGAGTGGCCCCACCGCCAAAAAATGACGTCAGTGGCTTCATATGGCTCCGTGGAGCCATTGAGCTGCCATTTTTGCGCACCGCCGAAAAGCCATCAAATGGCTCCAACGGCTTTTGCGCAACCTCGCTAATACTTGCCCGCTGTGCCTCCATAAATATTCACAATTTGCTGGTGACCCACCACCGGCGATGTCTCGGCTTCTCGGCTATTTCGCTGACAAATACTGGCAAGACATGTATCTTAGTTATTGCGCTATAATACCCATGCCATTAACCACAAAATACTACCATCTTTTGAAATCATTCTACCAGAGCGTACAAATATTTCTGCTCCGACAAGTTGTCACAATTGAATATTTACTGGCCTACTAATGTCGTGTCTGCATCCCCATCCGATTCTGTCTCTGACCCAGCATCTTTATTCTTATTCATCATATCCTCCGTTTCATCCAGAGCTTTCCGGACATTTGAAAGTGCATACAGAAGCTGTAATTCCGTGTGGGGATATACCATTTCTGTTGTAACCTGTCACCAGAGCCTGGGGCAATGATAGTACATCAACCTGGCTAATCCACGCATGATTGAGGATGTATCATTTTCCCTACTTGGCGCATGTCAGTGATACATCATGGCAGGGAATTGCCACCTAACCTACCAGCAGCGTGTAGAGGTCGTCGTCGCTGGAGTCGGCGGCGACGAGCTATGTGGCCGTGTTTGACAACCTCATGACATAATCACCTGAATTCGGAAGGCGACGACGAGAGGCTCTCGTCGTCGTCTCTGACGATGGCCAGTAAAAAAATCCAAAAAAAATCCACAAAAATGCGTAAAAACAGGTACATGTACTAGTATACCGTAGAAACACAATGAATACGATGGAATGTTTATACATCGACATATGTGGACACCACAGGGCGTAAAGCAGCCCCTGTGATCGGCTCCTCCTCGACATCACTATCTTCCTCCTCGCTGACGTCCACCCACTCGTCCACCATGTCCGAAACGTCCTCGCCCGCACGGCCCCATCAAATGAGCTCCGGTAGATCGAGCCATTTGTGGGCAAATGAGTCCCGGATGGCTATCCGCAATGCCGCCTGCCTCAATGCGTAAGCCGTCTCACCCTCCCTCTGCGTGTCATCCTCGACAATCCGCTTGCCGATCAAGCCCGTCCACCAGCCTGCCCACCATGTCATGAACTCCTGGATTCGCCTCATCTCCTCCTCGAGTAAATCCACTTCCTCGCGCCAGCACATTTGTCGCGTGCGTGCGCCTTGGCCCATTCAATGTGTAAGGCTGCACATGGAGGAATGAGTAATCACCCTATCAATGAGGTAGTGCAGATGCTTACCTTCGTTCATGGCCTGCGGCTCACCCGCCTTGTGAGCTTTGCTCTGCGAGATCCAAATCCACGACAATGGTCGCACCACCCTCCTCTTCCTGCCCAGCTTCCGTCTCTTTATTGCTGCTGCTGAACCCCGCACCCCGCGCTGTCTTTCCGGGTCAGCGAACGTCGAGCGAGGACGGGTGCGGATGTCTTCATCCTTCAACTCCTTCAGTGTACCCTCCCAGCCATGCTCGTCCAGCACCCTCCCGAGCGACACCAGAGCAAGACAAGCCGCTCGATATTGCGCAGCAGCCCGTCGAATCCTGTCCGCCAGTGTGTCAATCTTTTGCTTCGAGCGCATATTCGAGCGCACGCCTCGCTGGTGCTGGTGGGTGCGCATGAGGAGGTGTCGTCGAATGTCATGGAGGGCTTCGTTCGCCTGACCCACGCGCAGGCGGTACTCAAAATGCTGTACTTCGCTGCTGACATCCGACCGCTTCCTCCCCCGAGGTTGCTTTGCCATCGCTGAGGGAAGCCACAGCTTGATGTCCTGCACCTTGACCCCTGGCCATGGCTGTGTCTGTGCAGCGCGCACTCGCACCTGGTGCTCCCATCGCCGCAGCCATTTGCACCGTGGGATGAACCGCTCTTGCTGGACTATCCACAACTCGATCTTGCGGCGCAGTTTGCTCGTCCGCTCAATCATCCCACGATGCTGATCATCAGTCGGATGCTGGCCTAGGTCCGCCATGTCGAAAGCCAGTGTTCGCCTGCAGCTCTATCAGTATCAGCGCCCTGCCACATTTGAGATGACTTACTGATGCTCCTCGAGTTGTAACCCCATTGCGATCATCTTGGTAACGTGCATCTCATCCACCACCTCCCCTTCGTCCTCCTTCTCATCCGCTGCCCTCTTTGCTGCCTCCTCCGCCAACTCCCGACGAACCTTGGCAAGGTGATCGTCCTTTTCCAGCGTCTCGAAGGGGTTGGGGTTCACAGGATCCTGCTTCCACAACTCAGCCATCTTCGTCCACTCCACGACCGCCTCCACCTCTTCCTCACTACGCGCCGCCCGTAACATCTCCTCCATGTCCTCCAACGCCACCTTGGTCGCAACCATCTCTGGTACGGCCTTCCGCGTCTTCCTGAGCATCACGCGTCCTGGATATGGCCTTGATAAGAAAAGCTTACGAAAATGAAAGACGACCTACCGAAAGCGATGATTTTCTTCCAGTTCCAATCATTAAAGTGCTCAGTGAGGCAGTCACGACGTCCGCTGGAGGTGTGTCTGTACCTTTATTGCAATGTACCAAGCCGTGGCAGGGGGGTACATTGCAATAGAGGCACATGTTCGTAGGGTGGCCAGCATGTACCTTATTGCAATGTACCTACCTATACCCGTTTAGGCTTCCTTATTGATATAATATTGGGTTTTCCTGTTGTATTGCATTTGTTCCTCGGCCGCCTAGGCAGCTCGCAATATATAATCCCTCGGATATTGCTTGGGATCAAAATAGAATTGTTTGTTTACTGCTGTAGCCAGTGCGGCTGTGACGGGCCGGCTCAATGTGCTTGTCACTGTTTGTCTTTCATGTAATTGCCCTTCAATTCCCTCCTCCGACATGAACCCTTCGCCCACCGACCCCTTGACCGACCCACTCTTTCTTGCGTGCGTCATGTTCCTCGGCGCCTCTGCTCGCTCACCACCCTCATCATCTAGGCTCATTTCCGAAGCAAACGGCGTCCCGCATTTACCCCGATTCCATGCCGCCTCACACGTCGGGATACGGCAGGCCGACACGGCGCTCTCTCTTGCCCAATTTGCGGACCATGGGGAGCGCTTCGAGACCTGGGACGTGGCACTGGTGAGCAGCGCTGAAGCAATCGAAAGTTACAATGCGCTCCACTGGCGTGGCCTGGATTCTCCTCCCACGGTGCAGATGGGGCCCGGCCAGCGGTCTGACCCAATCACGGATGTGCAGAACGTCTCGCTCGTCGCTGATGACCCCGCCCGAGCCCGCAAGCGCAAGCGCTCCCAGCAGCCCGAACAGTGCGGCTGCCTTGCATCTGACGGCTACTTTGGGCTTAAAAAGGTACGCCGCGTTCAATACCCTTTTTGCCCTTTGACTCAGTATTCACGTCGTATCCAGACACGACGTTGACTCGGCGTTGACTCTCTTAGAACGTACACGTACACATCCCTTACTTATCCTGTGACAACTTGAAGACAATGCTATATTTGATGAGAAATACAAAAACATTGAGAACATCTGGTTGAGCAGATGACTCAGGGTCTACCAGACGACACGGCATGTACTACGAGAGGCAAAAAACAGCGTGGGCGAGCGAGGGGAAGTGACGGGAGAAATAACTTAGCGCCGCGAGCGCAAACGTTTCCTTGTAAACCACATTAGTAATGGGATCATTTCGGAATCACGAAATCCGACACACACCTCGGCTTTTCGTTTTCCTTTTCGGCCGAAGTGTCGGGAGTGTCGGGGTTCTTCCGCTTCCGGAGCTTGCTCTTGGCGTTGGCGGGGGCAGCGTCGGGAGCGGCAGCAGCCTTCGAACACGTCTTACGCGGCTGCGTTGCTGTGGATCTCTCCAGATCAGTCGCGATCCTGCATTCAATTCTTAACTCAGTCAAAAATCCCACACGCGAAGTAAAATTGACACTTACCTCATTGGACCCACGACTTTCAGCGCTTCCTTCAAGACCGCACTCACATCCTCCACGGCCTCACGCCACTCGACCAGGCGGGCGGCTGACTCGTTCTCGTTGGCCACCGCCGCTTCTCCCCACCACAAAAGTGCTGCGAGGTACAGCAAGATCCCATTGCGGCCGTGCATTCGTGCGATACCTTTCCACTCGTCTGCAGCCACGTCGGCGGGCGCCTTCCAATCCGCGTCTTGGATTCGCGTCAGAGGTTGCGCCTCGGCCCACCAGCACCACCAACGATTTGAAAAGGACTCCTGTGCAGTGCGCGGGCCCAAGGCAGTGGCTATCTCCACTGTGTTCTCCCACTCTCGTTTCCCTCGCACGAAAGCAGGTATTTCCGCCGGTCTCTTTTCTTCATCGGCAGGCACTGACAGAAGGCCTTTCGCAGGAAATCCCCATGCGCTCTCCAGCGCAATGAGCGAGCGCACCATGGTTTCCCATTCACCTCCTCCCCAGGCTTTTCCCCGTGCAAACGCCCCAAAAGCCTTGCGCATCTCTGCAGACCAACCGTCCATCTCCTGCGTGTCCCACATCGTCACCTTCTCCGCACCATCTCCCTCCAGCCCTCCTTTCTCTATGCCATCTGGTCCAGCTGGTGTCCCGTTTGCACCACCGCTTAGTTCGGCCGATGCACTGGCACTCGCGCTGGACGTCGTCGACGGCGTCTCCGTGTTCGCATCCACCTCGCGGCGCTCCACAACAAGCTCGCGGCGTTGTGCATCATCCCGAGCACTGTCTGTGTCGGGATCCGCGTCGGGACGCCCCTCTGCGCCCTTCCACGACGGTTTCGGGTGTGGGCGTTCAAGAACCGGAGGTGACACAGCCGCCGACCCAGACATAGGTGCCGCCGTGGTCGTCCTCGACCGTGTCTGTCTCGGTGGGCCAGCCGGCGCTGCCCTTTTCTTCCTCTGCCGCGTCCTTTTCGCCCCGTCATCTTTTTCCCCTTTGTCTGCGTCTCTGTCTCCCCTACCGTTTCCCGCATCACCCTCCCCACCCTCTGCCCCCTCACCCTCGTCTTCTTCGTCGTCCGACCCCAACGCCATCACCACGTCCCCCGACATCCCTTTCGCAAGGCGAGCCAGCATCAAGTCATTCCGCGCCATATTGCACTCCCTCTCAACGAGGTCGGGGTGCATTCGCGACAGGCGCCTCATGTAGGACTCGCGTTCTCCCACCGGCATCTCCGCCATTTTCCTCGCCAGCGCCTTTCCGATTATGGGCGGCGGCGGCGTCGCATCAGCATCCTCGTCATCGCTGTCGCGGTCGTCGTTCCTTCCCGACGGCTTATCAGATGGCGGTGGGTCGGGGTCGTGACCCTCGTTCGTCGGTGGGGGACCATTATCTGCTCCACCTGTACTTTCGCCCTGCTCACCCAGCATTTCTTCGTCGCGAGGGGGTATCGACAACATGTGACCTGATCCTGAGCTTTCATCCGCCATAGACACTCCATCCAAGGCCCGTGCACGACATTGTTCCTCAGCTATATCACCCGTCAATGTTTTAGTCGTCCCAAAAAATAAATCCTCTTACTAAAACAATGATGCGAAAACTCAATAAAGCTGCGCTGAGCGGCATCGAAGCCCCCACGGTCAAAATCGCTCCATATTCTCGGCAGCGCACCTAGGGACTTGCCAGCGTGAATACTAAGCGGGCCATTAATCAAGATCACACCCCAGTATCAGCAGTTCACACACCTTCTAACCTCGATTCTTCCCCCCCTATCCGGGACCGGTCCACAGATGAGGATCGACACATTCATTGCAAATCGGTTCGCCATCCCGTCAGCAAATGGCTGCACGTAATATGCCGCATTGTTTAAAGCACTTTGTGTCCTCAAGTCAATAACCTTCTGAACCTCGAAAATGTTAGGCTCACATATTGTATTCGTCGGGGGTGGTAGGTGCTTCACCACTAATTGCGATAGAGTACGCTTCCATCGCAGCCGCGTGCTCTGCTTCAAGTGCCGCCTCCACCTCAGCTCGGAAGGCCGGAGTTTCTGACAGCCAAGTCTCCTTCGTCACCGTATTGACCACGGTGATGAATTTTGGTGGGTCCGGCTGACGTGAGACCACCGCCCACCGTGCATTCACACGCGCACTGACTCGCTCTTCATAGAAACGACGTGAATAGAAATTAATCGCGCGCGGCTTCTCGGGCTCGGGGGGCTCCAGAGCGCGGCTGTCAAATAGCTTCGTGAAGGGCAGCACCTTCTGTTTTTTCTGTGCCGCCCCAGATCCGTACTGCGCCTTGTACCACACCCCAATTTTCTGGTGAGAGTGGCTGTTAGTAATATATTTAGTCCTTTTTTGTTAACACGTACCCCTTTCAGCTTGGCAAAATACGCAGCACGCGCCTCTGCCACCTCGGGCAAAAGCGAATCTACATCCTCGTCAGGATCGATGTCACTCGCCTGCGTCTGGCCTGTGGGCAAATCGTCCGCCCAGTCGGTATTCCAGCCGTATGTGCCAATGTATAGATGACCCATTTTCTCGTAGAAAGCACTGGTTTCTCTGAGCTCCACGGCGGCCAAAAATTCCTCCACATACGCGACGAAGAAGGGAATTTTCGTGCCGTGCACCCAGCCGACCTTGCCTGGCTTTGCAGGAGGGCCGCCCTCGCGCGCGCGTCGTCTTGCCGCTGTACCCTCTCGTGGCATGTTTTTCGAGACAGAGATATTGTGAGGCACGTGGTCACGCTTTCCGTTGACATCACATTTAGAAAAGTAGACGAATACAGAATATGGTCAAGACAAGACACAGCAAAGATATAAAAAATATTTTGTACAGAAAATGGCAAGACGGGCGACGCGACGACACAAGCAACTAAGTACCGTAACATTTAATATTCAATACAAGTGTGAGCCCTCCTCGTCAACCTCCTCGTCTTCCAGAGCAAAAAGCGAGGCCTGCTCCAGACTGCGAGTAACGAGCATGTCTGGTTCCTCGCCGCGCTCCTGCATGTCGAGGTATTGTTGCTGACTGCGCTGACTGTTGCGAAATTAGATCAATTCTGTCTGTTTGTGCACGCCCTCATTTACTCACGCGCTACTTGAGACGATGCCCCCTCCCCGGATCGCAAAGTTGATCACAGGTGCCCTCGAGGCAGATATCGCCGTTCCTTTCCGTGGGCTCGCCGGGGCCAGGGGGCTGCAATAACGCTTCCTACATCACATCAGCCCTCGCGCTCCGAGCATGGCCCTGGGCGACTCACAAATCAGCCAAAACTTGAGCTTTGTCGGGGCTGACACGGGGGGGCGTTGCCTCTCGCTTGATTTCAGCGTGCGGCGATGTCCTTTCACGCTTGATCGAGACCGAAGATGGGCCTGCAGCGTGCCTTGGAGCTGACTTCTGTGGGCTGGTGTTGACAAAGGCGGATGCGCTCGGGGTTGGCAGTGTCAGAAAGGCGGGATCGACTGGGTGGGGATGGACTCCCAGTGTACATAAGCCCTGCCATGCTTCGATACACTCTTCGACGGTGTTGAAGCCTCGGTTGCCAGCGTCAGGGTACCCCGTAAGACTGGTTTTAGCCTCTGCCCTAATCCTTTCATTAGATTTTGGGCATAGTTCAAGTGTTCAGTTTCACGCACCAGCTGTCGAAAGTCCCCACTGTGTGCCCTTGGAAAACTAGATGGTAAGGATACCCACTGCCTGGCCTCCTTTTGTTCCCGCTGACGCTGCCATGGAAGGGAGGCAAGCAGTAATAGCGGGGATCCTTGACCCCACGCTCATCCATAATGACGTCGGCGGGGGAGATGTTCGTGGGGACCCGCTGGATCTTGCTGGAGGCAGACATTGTAGGAGAAGCAGACATCGTCCAGATCTTTGTAACGCTGATGTGTGCGCTAGGAACCCCACGTGCCTCCTGTCTTTCAATCACCATATGCCAATCCTTGTACCCTGGGTCCCGCCGTTCTCTTACTTCGGTCGGTATCCCTATCGGACCCATTCCTTTTTCATGTACTTCTATCTCTCCAGATTGGCAATCACGCGATGAGTGCGCTTTGATCGAGGCCAAGTGGAAGGCACGTGGTCGGGGCGCAATCAAATCCTACGCTATGCTTCTGGCTCTCCGTGCCCGCAAGGATGCTCATCTGGGTAGTTTTTGCTCTATCCACTCTGTGTACGCTAATCTAATGTCCTTCCTAGCCTGCTCTCGAGCTGTCGCAGCCGCCCGTCAGGCAGCATTCGATCCCCAAGACTACGAGCTCTGGATTCAATACCAGGCCGTCGCGTCCACCTACCGCGAAAACGGATGCCGCGGCTGGACACGCGGCTGGGGTGCGGATTGGGACCCACATATGAGCCCTTGGCAAGAGCCTCCGATGCCTCCCTGGCGGCGCACGCGACCCCTCCATCCAACGACCACTCAGCCATGGGGCGACCCGGCACCATGGCGCCAGGACAGTCCTGCGTGGGGTTTCATGGGGCCGCCACAGAAAAGGGATGGGGTACGCGTTCCGAAAACGCCCGGGAAGAACCGCCGCCGCAAAGAGAGGCGACGTCAAGAAATTGCAAAGTATCTTGCTGCCCGCGCACTTTTTCATCAGAGGACAGACGAATGGGGAACAGGGCTCGTAGCGTAGCGTACATACATGTACTACATGTATCCGGTACTCGTATGTGTATTTACAGGCATGCTCGAATTACCAATTGTCGTCCTCCTCGTCCTCTTCAGATTCCATTCCTAGTTCAACATCTGACCAATATTGCCTCGCTTTCGGACGCCTTGTGTAAGTCTTGCCGTCGGCTTCTTTTTTCCTCTGAGCTGCTCGACGAGCGCGGTGAGTGATCTGCTCACGGTAACTTCAAATTCAAAGGCTGAGGATATGTATTGCATTTGATTAGAAGAAAACTGACCGCTCTCTGTACTGTCTCTGCTGCTCACGGTGCGCCTCACGTTGCGCTTCAGTTTTTGTTGCACGCAGCCGTGCCATCCTCTCCCTAGTTTTCGTGCGACGCTCCTCCTCGTTCCTGCAGCAGGGCGAGATGAGGAGAATGAACTGGACGTCACGGAGCACTTACTTCCGATGATATCTTTTATATGATGCACGTCGGCGCATGTTGCGTTCCTCGTCGTCGAAGCATTTCTGGATTGCTGAGGGCGGCATGCAAGTCGAGATCAAATCGACGGCGCGCCCAAAAGGGACGGGCGCTTACGGGCGCCTATCCAGAAATGGCTGTCGATCCAGTCTGATTGGCTTACCTAACCTACTTCGTCTCCAGTATTTCTTGTCTTGTGCTTTCACCTGGCCCTATTGAGTGCTGTAAATGTATTTTCGACATGAACTGACCTATTCAAACTCGAATATGAACACAATAGGGAAAAGAATTTGGGTAAGTGTTGACCGACCTGAAGGAGGCACATCTTGACTTACCTGTCCCTGTTAATCTGCCATAGACATTAACTATTATGCTGTAACATCTCGATAATTTACGCCGGAATGGACCTGTATGTGGTATAAACTATTTCCGTGGCTCACAAATGCCATCCAGTGCCTCCAATATTTAAATCTGGCCTCGAAGGACTTCAAAATCTAACGTGTCAGTGCGCCACACGATACATGATCGGTCATAAGTCTACATGTTCTCATAGCGGGGGCACAAAATTTTGCACTGAGCAAGATTATAGCTTGTTGTTTACGTCTAGAATATTTAAACAACGTTCCCGGGTGCACAAGCCAGTAGATTTAGCAAGTTGCTCTGAAACAGTACCTGTGTAATTTTTGGCATGGGCGGACGCTCAGTGTTACAGTGATGGGATTGGGGACGCAGGTGGCTCGGGAGACGCTTTGGGAGTTATAATATGCCAGAAAGAAAGCTTGGAAGACGGGAAGATAGGGCAAAAATGGTTTGGTATTGAAAGCAGTGTGATGACAGGGTCACACTGTAATATAGCAGTACCAACGGCATCCCGTAGTGCGGGGTTGCCCCGAAAGGCGAACAGAAGATGTCCCGTCCACCCCTCAACACACTTGGGTCCTGAAATCGCGCCATCTGTTCATTCCTCAGCAACCTCGAGAAGTCTTTCGATGAGGCAATAGCGGGCCAGATGATACTTGGCCTCGCTGCGCGTAATCTTCTGTTGTACTGCCAGCAGATTGACACTCTGATGTTCGATTCCGCGTCTGCCGCCGCCCTGGTGCTGAAAGCGTTGTCGCAAAAGTACAGTTTTTTTCGTGTAGAGCCTGGCGGAATGTGTCCAGGTAATCTTGAGCCATGCCGAGGAAGATTAGAGCCACGAGATCCCCGGGCTGGTCGCGCAAGAATCGGTCGTACAGGTCTGGGTCGATGGGACGGGGTTCCGCTGCATCTGAGTGCAGATCCGGATTCGAGCTGTTCAGGTCGAAGTCAGTCTGTTAACAGTAGCAGTCAGTTCAGCGCTCAAGTGGAGAACACCCAGCAGGCAGTTCAAGGAAAAGTCGACCTCCACCATCGCCTCGCCGCCATGGAAAGAGTAACCGGTATGGAGCGCCGGACTATCTGTTTCGTGCTGTGAAGAGATCATAATTAATGTTTGTTTTGCTGACGTCAGTGCACAGACTGAGCTGTTGTGCAAGAAGGGTATGTACCTGGGTTTCGGAGGGCATAGGCACCCTCACGAATATATTAAAGCAGCAAAAGGATTGGGGAGATCGACTTAAGAGCAAAAGAGGAAATGGTTGCACGTGCACCTGTGATCTCTGCTTCGCATTTTCTTCCTTCCTCTTGCCTCCACCCTCAATGGATCTGTCTGGCCTGGAAGGATCTTCTGCAGACAAACCGTGGCATCTAAGCTCGAACGGAGTTTTGGTTTTGTGTAAGTCTCTGTCTTTTGCCCCCATGCATTGACACACCTATTGATGACTTTCCTTACAGCGAGATCCCCGCTGCGCGGCCGAGAAAATCGCGGTTTGCTGGCGGGTCCAAGCCGCATGGAGTCCTCAATCTGTCAGGCTCGCGTTGACGCTGTTTCAGCACCCACCACGCGTCCTTTGCGCAAAACGCTCAAGCGCGTCGACATCAATCGGATGCCATCACCCGGATGGGAGTTTCGCCCGCCCGTTCATCAAGTGCCGTCGGCGGCAGCTACTCGCGTGGTGCGCAGGGGTGCCCTGGTGTTTCCTGGAAAACGCGAGACCCGCGAGGAGCCTCTCGTCCAGGAAGACCTGTACCTGACCGACGCGCGGCCGCCGAATCTGTGCGGCGTCGAGCCCATCAAGCCCTATCACCAGTGCAGCGTGTGCTGGAATGTGAAATCACACCCGGTCTCGTTGCGTGTTTCTTTAATCGTCGCGTGATTATCTTTTCTAACTGGGCGTCTTGGCAGGTACAAATGCGGCCACAGCGATTGCTACGTTTGCATTCGTATGTGGCTGGAAAAGTCCTGGAATTGCCCGTTTTGCCACCAGAAAATCTGCCGCGAGCCCATCGAACATAAGGGGGAGCTTGCCAGCATTGTGAACGACTACCCCACCTGGTCGGATAAAAGCAAGGTTACCATCAGTTGGGATGGATTGGAGTTTCCTGTGCGGCGCAGGCGGCGTGTCTACGATGACGGACTCTGATGGATTCTTATCCCCCCTCGCGGGTGGCGTCCATAGACGATAGCATCCACTTGTGCCGTGGCTTGAAATACATGGTCCCTCCGTTCTTTTCTGAGTTTTTATTTGAGTTTCGGCAGTGCAAAAAAAGGGTAGGAATATATATACATATTGAGGATGTGTTTACTACGACGGACTACGGCGGCGAGAACGGTACCAATGCTTGATGCTTTGCGAGAATCAAGATTGGTTTGCGAGCGACAGAGGCATGTACATACCTGAGCAACGTGAAGGGATAAGACATTGTGTTTCTGTAGTTCCTCTGGTTGAAAAGGCTGCATGTCGATGGGTCCGGCGGACAGGCTGTGGAGCAGTGCGACGTCGAAAGAATCGAAGTAGTTCTGGGTTAACTGGTGGAAAAATCGTGATGATGTGTGGTTTGTGACGGATTGAAGGTATTGTGGCAGATGTTGGACGAGAAACACTGCTTTGGTCTCGTCAACACGGGGAATCATAGACGTAGACTGCGGATTGTTTAATAGTAAAAAGAGGGGAAAGAAAGAGAACAACGGACTGCTGTGTTGGCGAGTCAGAATTGTCTGAAAGGGATGTCTGGATACGGACCGGAATAGGCGAGATTAATGTGTCACGTGCGCTATTCTCTCCATACCGATAACTTATTCCGTGTCACTAATTCGACGTCTCTCTCTCTGCATTTGACTCTGCTTCCCTCCTTACTCACGTTCTTTACTATCTCAAACGTTAATCTTAATCATGGCCAGCTCCCGCTCCTCCCACAAAAAAAAAACCGTCAGACCTCAATTCACAATCGCTGCAACCTCCTCGACAACAATTTCGCACGGCGACAACAATCGGAGGGTGAAAGCGCGGCTCGGTGTTGTTGAGAGCACGGCGGGGGCCCCTCCTCCGATCGACACGAGTCGTTTTTGGCAGGACGATTTGGCCACCAATGCCGCTCGTGCCGACCCTGCCTTCTCGTACGATCTGAGAGACAACTCGCTCTCCTCCCAGCAGGACAACGCGGTCCAGGACGGAATCGAGGTGGTGGTGCCTCCCAAGATCCGAAATGCAAACTCGGTACGATTGCTTCTTTCGGAGCTGTTTATGTGCAATACTGACATCGGGCTTTTGGATTCCAAGGACAGACCACTGAAGACTTGGTACCCGTTGGAGGATGACTATATCGGGGAGTCGCTGCGGCGTGAGGGACGCGGGCCACACAAGGTGTACTCGCAGTGTGCTTCGCGGCATCGGGACTGCACAGGTGTTGCCGAGTACCGATGCGTAGACCAGGCGTGCTTGGGAGAAGTCATGCACTGCCAGGTCTGCGTCGTTGCCGCTCATACCCAGCTCTCCACTCACTTTGTCGAGGTAAGTGAGGCGGTCTTTTATTCTTATTTTGGATCGTCTGACAAGGAACAAAGAAATGGACGGGGACGCATTTCCAAAAGAAGCGCAACTCGTTACAAGATCTGGGGCTGCGCGTCCAGCTCGGTCACCCCCCGGGAGTCATGTGCCCTTACAGGTTCTCTGCAGCGCACGACTTTGTGCTGTACGACTTGTCGGGGGTGCACGGGATTAATGTCGACTATTGCGGGTGTAGGGAGACGCCTACGACACCGCACTTGGAGCCTCGGATACAGCTCATGCGTGCGTGTTGGTGGCCGGCGACAGTGTTCGCACCCAATACTTGCGCCACTTTTGCCGTCTGCCGCCTGTTCCAGATACTGAGCTGTCTCGGCAAGCTCTCCGCGTACGATTTTCTGAGGGGGCTGGAAATGTGCACAAACCATGACGGTTTGGACAAGCCATTGGTGAGTGCGCAAAAAGAGCGATAAGGTTGAGTGAAATTCCAGGATCGTCGCAAGCTGTTTATGCACATAATGAGGCAGTGGCGCGACAGCAAGCGGATGAAGCGCTTTAAGCGCGGTCATCGTGTAGGCGGTGTTCGGGCGACGAGACAGGGGGAGTTGGCATTACGCTGCCGTCAGTGTCCCCGGGAGCATTATAATCTCCCTCCAGACTGGGATAAGGGTGACCCGGTGTACCAGTACATTTTATTTTATTTTATTTCGAGTGCGCGGGTGCTGACAAGTGGTCCATGAAGGTTTATCTACTTTTTGTTTCTGGCCCAGGATGCCAATTTCCGACTCTCTAAAAGGAGCGTCTCGTCAGAGATTGCTGATCCCATCTGGGGTGACGGCTTCGGTTTTTTTTGCAGGCGGGAGGGGGAGGAGGGCTACAAGGCCCACATCGCCAAGCACGTGGACGAGCAGGAGATTTCCAACTGCTCGGGGTTTCAAGCGATGTTCATGGCGAACACGCGACGAGTTAAGGGGTTACGGACGACGGGGATTGGGGGGGTTACATGTTCGCGCCACAACATGTGGTGTGCAAACGGGATCGGTGACTTACAAGTTGGAGAAAGGTATGTTGTTCCGATTCCTGTGGCTCTCTTTCTTTGTGCAGCGCTGATCGTTATTGCAGACAATGTAACATGGACTTTCTACTCGTATCGGTGCTGATGACATTCACGCTGCTGTGTGTCGTGGTGTCTTACGACATCGCGTGCCAGTACGCGATCAACTTTTGGGATCGCATGTCAAAATTCCCGGAGCCCATGCGTTTGACGCACCTCGCGCCCTCGAACGTCTGGTGGAAAGTCCCGAATTTCCATCTACCCGCACACAAGAGACGCTGTCACTCGCCCTACTCTTTCCACTGGATGTGGGGCGCTGGGATGACACACGGCGAAGGGGTGGAACAGAACTGGTCTTTTTCAAACGGGGCTGCGGCATCGACGAGGCTAATGGGTCCTGGGGCGCGCGCCGCCACCCTTGAAGACGTCTTCGGCTTCCATAACTACGACCGCATGTTGGCGATGCGTATGTGGTCTTTCTTTTTGAATCCCCGCAATCAAGCTGACATATGGGGTATCAGATCGGATCTTGGCAAAGCGCATGGCGGTTAACATCAAAGACGGCATTAAACACCGCGCATCATTCGATGCTTTCAACTCGGCGCTGGAGCAGTTGAGGCCGGCGGAAGTCGCGGAGTGGCGCGAGTTGGTCTTGGAATGGGAGAGGACGCAGCACACCGACGCCGCCGACTCGCCATTTGAGCTCCCGGAGGAAGGTCGGTTTCACACACATCAGATTCTGAGCGTGATGTGAACAAGTCGACAGTGAAAACATTGCGCTCCATCCAGCTGGAGATAGCCGAGGAAGAATTCATCTGCACCGACGATGGGGTCGAGATCGAACAGGAGCATACGCCGGGGTCGTTTCTAACGATGGGGTTGGAATTAGAGGAGGAACAGTAAGTCGTTTGGGTTGTTGTCAAGGAGAAGTCTGAGCATTACATAGGCGGAAGCTGACCGTGGACATCAAAGCCCTTAAGGACCCGTCGGTTGCACAGCGGCTGGCTTTCACAAAGCGGCGCACGACGCTACTGAAGCGGATCCACAAGTTCCGTGCAGTTCAGCGAGTGTACATGCCGGCGGTGCGGGTGTTTTTATCCGACATCGACAAGCAGATGTACGATGGGAACGGCGAACAACTGCCAGAAGCAACGCGCCTGTTCATGCCGTCCGAGATCGCGTCAGACGAGATCCGCACGAGAGCGTGTGCCGTGGGGCTGCCGAAGCTGGAGGCGCGTCTGCGGGACGCCGAGGCGACAGAAGCGCTAGAGGCCGTGCGGCATGGGTTACGGACAAGGACGATGACGAACCGGTATAAACTGCGCAACTATACCGGGCAGGGCCTGATGACGAGGGGGCAAGGCATCTTGCGGCAGATCAACATCAAAATCCACCGCGCAAAGCTGCGGTATCGATACGCGCGCGCCGCGCTTTTGGTGTTGGACGGGCATGGCGGTTGGGAGGAGCAGCTGAAGGTTCTCAACGACGACGATGTCCGTGCGCTGAACGAGCGCGCTCTGACAGTCGAGGAGAAGGCTCAGAATGAGCACTGGGCTGAGCTGGGTGGCGCTGTGATTGAGGGTGGTGTGGCACGAGCGGCGGGCGTGGCGGCGGGGGAGGGGCGCATGACGCTCTCCTGGATTTGGTACACGGCAGGCATTCCGGTCGAGGGCGATGCCGTGGATACAGTCCTCAATGAGGGTATTTTTTGTTTATTTATCAAATGCCATTCCTGCTCATGCTAATACAAACATTTTACAGCACTGCGTGTAGAGTGGTGTAAAGCCTACACGCGTGCACGTCGCTACGCGGAGGACGTGCGCCACCTGCGGGCCGAAATGGAGCGGACACTGGAGTCGGGCGAGACAGAGGCGTGGGAATGGGAAGAGGCGGCGATTGAGAGCGCAGGGTTACCAGGTGCGTCTGAGGAGCTGGCAGAGGGACGACGGGCATATGCCGCGGAGCATGCCACGATCGAACGCACCACCTGCCAGCGCCTGCGAGGTAAATGGGCAGGGATATTGCAGAGGGCGGACGCGTTTCTGGCGGGCGAGGAGGTGGCGGATGCCGACGGTATCATTACAGTGGAGCTGGACCTTGGGGACGAGCTGGATCCCGAAGAGGAGGAGGCACGGCTGGAGGCCGAGGAGGAGGACGATGAATAGAGGGCGTAGCCGTGGAAATAAAACATCCATAAACATACATACAATCAGAAGGCGCACAATTAAAAGGAAGATATATTAGGGTTTTGGATCAAGAATGTAACGCTTGTGCTACGGCGTGACAGAAAGATAGTATAAATATATATATATATACGTGCTGGTTGACATACAGTGGCCGAAAGGGGTATAGGTAGGTACATTGCATTAAGGTACATGTTGACCACTCGACGAACATGTTCCTTTATTGCAATGTACCCCCCTGCCACGACCGGGTACATTGCATTCAGGTTACATCCATTGGTGTCCGCCCGGCCCCATCTTCTTTGTGCTTCCCGCCAGCGGATTGAGATTTGCCCACCCCCGCTCAGGAGCCTCGCCATCCGTCTGACCCACGTACGGCGTCAAGTTGAAGGAGTAAAGCAGATTGCAAGACTCAATATGGGCGGGAAGGTGGAATTTGGGGACGAGGAAGGTAACAAACATCTTCTCGTTGTCCTCCCTCAGGCGCAGCTCGGGTGCGTACGTCTCCATTCGTTTCCAGATGTTCACATGCCACTGACAAGCGATATCATACGACACGAAGAACCGCATGAGTCCCGTGTCGGCGACACTGTGGAAAAACCTGAAGTCCATATTAATATACCTGTAACATCCAACAGACGTAAGCATTACATTCCGACACGCACTCCCACAAAAAACTCACCTCTCGCCCAGTTGCAAATCTCCCACCACTAAAGGTCGTTTCATATTGTGCCGCGCACAGTCCACGGCGCCGATCCCAGACGAGGCTGTGCTGCACGCCTCGCAATCAGGCTTGTCTACAGCGTCGTGGGACACGCATGTGCTCCGCTATTCCAGTCGTCAGTGGGTACATTTTTTTGAAGACAAAGCACTCACTTCTTGCGGTTTGTCCCAATGCTCCTTTACGTGTGCCATGTACTTGCTGACCTCGCCATAGAAAGACAGGCCGTCGCCCAAGCCTGGATCCTTCTCCTCAGTAGAAACGTCCTTCCGCTTCAGCCGGAAATTCGCGTCCAAGGCAAGGAACAGCGCGTACAGGAATCTAAAGATTCAATGTTACCAAGCACGACATGGTCGCCCAGTGATGTACGTACTGTTTCTCCTCTGGCTGCTCCTGGGAATCCACTGGAATATTTTTGCCGGGATGAGGGCAGGCGGGGCAGAGCAGGGCGCACCCCCCCGGTGGCATGCGATCGATACCCGCCGGATTGTGCCTGCATCCGGCCTTCTTCAGCATGTCGAGATTGTTCCATTCTCGGGTCATTCGTCGAAATTCGTGGTACCTATCCTGTAGCACACTTGAGTAATATGTTATACATGGAGATTATGGACGTACCGGGGGCGGATTTAAGCCTGTGTTATCTGAGCCTCAAGCGAGGCTGTGGTAAAACTCATATGCGGAGCATTTGGACTCAAACGCTAGGAGCTCAAATCGATCGAGTACATTGAACGTTGCTGCGGTGCGCGGAGACACAACCGTCGCGGGGTACAGACGAGCCAGCATGAGCTGTTTGGTGCGCTCACCACCGCGGTGAAGTAGGGGCAGGGAGCCGGTCAGCGGGTCGGTTTATAGGATCGGTGGTCCGGTAGGATTTAGATGGATTTTTGAGAGGGGATTTGGGAGAATGTGCTCGACGCGTGGACTAGAAAAGTGGGCGAAAACAGAGTACAAAAGCACGATTTTGGGACGGATTGAGAATGAGGTCGTAACGGAGATTTCGGAGGGTGTTGGTGGCTAAAGAGCCCACTGGCGGCGTTACGGAACGTAAGGGGCGAGGCGTACAATAGAGCCTCTGGGCACGAGCCCTGCACTGGCCGCTGAGGTGGTGGAAGAGAACAAAGGGAGGATTCAAAATTGATGTGGGTCCGTGTTTACGGTACAAAGAGATGAGTAAGCGTGCATAGGGGTAAAGGGAAGGTAAAACTAGAATAATCGAACCAACACATTTCCGCAGGTCGGCCATCCGACCCTACCACAGCGGCCACAGCCGCAGAAATCGAGCAAGACCTTGTGAACCCCGTGCTCGTCGATAATCACGAAATCATCCCCAGGGGCACATTGAGGGAGAACACAGGGCTGCCTGTCCACCCGATGTCCCAGCTGGACACGCATCTCGAGATTGGCCAGGGTCTTCCGTTCGAAAAAGACGCTGTTCCAATGCTACACAGGTCGCTTCTGTCAGCACGACTCACAACGTATTAGCAGGCAAAAAGAAACGCACCTGAACTTGATGCAGATAGTGCCTCGCATGTTGACTGAACAGACAATCCTTGCAGACCATTTCGCCACCCGACATGCAATCATTGCAACAATATTTGGCCTTGCCAGTGCTACAGCTGGCGCAGATTGAATAAGAGCGGTGGTCCTCTCGGCCCTCCATCAGAAGCAGGAGCGCCAAGAACTCCGTGCGGCTCTCCTTGACCCACTGCGCCAGAGGATCGCCCCGAAACTCTCTTTGAATATCGACGTAAGCATCCACAAAACTAGCCCGTACCAATTCATGCAAGTCTCGCCCTCCCTCGTCATCTGAGTCCAGGCCACCATCCTTCTCATACACGGGATCTTTCTCTCTAGCTGGCTCCGGCCGCGGGTGAAAAAAGTGGCCTCGAAAAGCACCCGCACATCAGCCGCTTCGGCGGCTCTCTTTGTTGGCGAGGTGGGGACGGGCACAACACGCGGGCCGCGATGGAGGATGAAGCCGTCGGCCTCAACATGCATACTCTGACGTAGCATGTTTTCCATGTTGCCGGGACGCAGAGACGCCTGCACATTGTCCTCGCCATCAGAGTCGGGAAAGTCGTAGTGGGAACCATATTCGAGCTGGTGTTTGCCCATGGGTGGGAAGGGAGTCCAAAACCGTAGTAAAAGAGCGCAAGAAAAGACAATGCCGAGATACAGGAGGACGCGGAGAGTCCTGCCCACCACGTCCTCCACATGAGATGAATCAAACGGGGATGATCAACAATCGCAGATGCATCACGTGCATCCATGCGCCCGCAAGCCTTGATTTGAATCCTACCTCCATGTCAACAAGTAAGTCCTCACCATAATTTCAATTCTCAATCTCACCCTGGTTCAGCTCCCCACAAAGTTGGAGATCTCCAGCTGGGTGAACAATGCCACGTAATGGATTACATGTTTTACAAACCCCTGTGCGTATTCGGATATCCGATCCTTGTGTGTTATCAGCTCACAATAATATTTCAAAATTGCAGCCTCTCGGAAATGATCCTCGTCTACGACTCCTGCTACCAACTTCGTCTCCCCACCCAACAAATCTCTGTTGAGGAAATCGATTATGACGACCTCCCCAACCTCGAACAAGCTGACACAGCTTCAGTCTTCGTCGACTTAGGCTGGGCCAGGAAGCGCAAGCAGGTACACATGCGCTCCAAGCTTTAGTACACATGTATCGTACATATCTATTTTCTTTCAAGTGCCGCTTATTGGAAAAACAACAACGTGTGATTGAGCCCCAACAACAATGACATTAGCTATCTACTCCTACCATCCTTAGTCTATGTCTTCGGGCGTCTGACCCCTGGGCAACAGCGTATTCACGAGACTGTCGACCTCGATGTCGCCACAACAATCGTTAGCGCCGGAATCTGAGGGATTAGAGAAAATATGGGTCAGAGGTGGTAGGGACGAAATAAAGACACCATGCACCCTTGAAAGAGATGGATCTTCGGCATTCTGGCGTTTCTCGGTGGGCGACATGGGTGTCCCATCTCGATGGAGTGCCGCACGCCTGGGTGCATTACGTTCGTGGGCCACAGCTTATTTGTGAGGCGGTGAAACGGTGACTCTGGGTACGCGTGAATGATCTAATAGAAAAGCTAATGCAAGCTGCTGGAAAACCAACACACAAAACACCAACTAAACCACTAACCAACCAACAACTACTCCTCTTAATGTGAGAGAACCGGGGTGTTCGGGGGTGCGGATCAAGTATTAGATCCCGGAACAGAGAATAGATTCCTCAAAATGTCTGATTCGGTCTTTTTGGTCTTATCCCGATAACGAGTTTAATCGAAAACTTGGCTTGTAGGCCGAGTAAACACAATGTTATTGCGGTAAGGGACAGGTTTGTATAATATAACGATCTAGTGACCGGCAAAAGTGGGTTTTATAGGTTTATAGGTCGAGGTTTGAGGTGCCTCTGAAGACTACTGTTAATTCGTCTTATGAATCCCGTAACTGAGAGTTTGAGGTGCTCTCGAGACTACTGTTACTTCGTCTTATTAACCGAAAATCCAATTCACACAGTCAAGTCAATCCAATCAAGTTTATTCCACAAGAGGGTGAGGGACAAGCACTTCCTAACTTTAAAGCTGCCTCCCCTACAACCAATGGCAAAATGAGATACTGGCCGGATCAGGGCGCAGCTAACTAGCTTAAAACTACTCTACTCTGGTCCTTATATACACCTACAATACTGCTTACGTGAACGCAATTGGTCTACCAAAACTAAGCAATGAATAAGCAGATCTGTATCAAACGTCCTATTGGCTGAGGCATGGGCCATTGACTCATTTCCTTCCACAAATATCAATCTCGCATGTGGAGATGCTCGGAGTCTTGATCTCTGAACGAGCTCGAATCTTCTTCGCCTGGTACACGGTCAAGTACCCTTATCGGGATAAGCCACTTATTCGAATCGTGTTGTTGCTGGCTTTCGAATGAACCTAAAGAGGGCATACCAAACTAAGGTTGATATTTCTGATATGTCACGAGGTTATCCGAGTGATCGGGTCCCACGCGGAAGAGTGACTCGGCAGAATTGCCTTATGGAGTCTCGGATCCGGAATATCCGACAAGTCCGTCATTGCCTGTTCTAGACCAGCACGGTCACATGATCTGTCGCGTCGCGTCTCCAATTGGCACTTAGGCCCACAAAAGTCAAAGTGGTGGATTTAGACCATCCTCGGTACGCCTGCATGCATATTTTATATCTCCTTGATCCTAGTCTAGCAAACAGCTCATCCGTATGAGATTTCGGGTACTGTTATGATTTTAAGCCTTATCCCGATAAGCATTATATTAGCCCCAAGTGTGGAGGTACCGCCATAATGAGTCCTGGACTTGACCCATGCTATGCAACGAGAAGCTACTCATTCGGAGCTCATGATAGCTTCTCTGAGAGTGCGTGGACGCCAATGAAACAAAGCAAAATTGCAAAATTCCATGCGTGCAGATTTACACGGCTTATCATCTCCCCTTTTCTTTACAATTGACTGTCCCCAGTCAACGTTTTGTGCGAACACAATGCAGGTTTTCCTTCAGAACATTTCTATCTAGTCAGATCTTAGGTCAGGAACCCCTCAAGAATATTTCTAGACTGAGTTGGACCATAACCGGCTAATCGGTTAAGAATAGCCAGCCATTTTTCACTAAGTCCGCCCATCACTCGGCTATTGCGGAACCAAATGGTTCCCGGAGCTATTTTTGACAAGCGCCTACGGCGTCTAGCGCCCTGATCAGCGGGGTATCCCCGAAATAGACCCATCACCGATCCATCACCGACTAGGATTCTCATCCGAGAATTGGTCCGTGCGTATTGCCCGTCAGGACAATCACATTCTCCTCTTCAAGAGCTCCATGACGATACCCACTTCGCAGCGGTTTCGTTTTCAGGTGCGTCTCAAAACCAGCCCTCAATTTTATATTGAGTTCCCAGGATAACGACTAAGTCATCCCAGGCACTGCGGTCCATCAAATTCTTCTAAGTCGTTTTCTTCCTGCCACCACCAGCGCAGAGTCCATCCCCTGGCCGTTGGGTGGTGTCGAGCGCCGCTCGAACGGTCCCTTTCGACTTCAACACAACTCTTTGCTTCTCTTCTTTGTCCGCTACACTTGGTTTTCAACTCGCCCGCGCCGTTTGAACTCAGCGCCTGGATTATTGGCCTTAGCGTCGAGTCGCGAGTGCACCCAAGCACTCAAGGTCCTTGCCACTCGGCCGCTTACTTTCTGTCTTGTTTGTACTGTCAACTACCTTCACTTTCGTGAGTTTTCTCAGTTGGACTGGGAAACGTTTGTTTTCAACTAATCATTGTTCTGTCTTGTATTTAGGTTTTCCAACCTCGCGATCTCTAGCCATGCCCCCACACAAATCCAAGGGCAAGGCCAAGGCTGTTGAGCGCCGCCTGATTTGTTTGCTGTTGCCCAGACGCTCGTTTTCCCGAAGAAGTACGTGCCCTTTCTATCTTTGCCCAATTTTTATTGAACTCAAATCCTCCTGCAGGAGTACTTCTTCCTTGATTC
>JARJCP010000256.1:0-53800 GCA_029281795.1 Mycena crocata | reverse complement strand
TGAGCTCTAAGCTTTCGTGTCCTAAACTGCTTTTGCCTAAACCAAACTAAACCAAACTAATCTTCCTAAACTTTGTGCAGTGGGACGATAACTTTATAGCCAACAACCAATTTTATTGCAAGTAGAACTAACGAGAGAAACTATGATAGTTTCCAACGGTAACTCCGAGGAGATTTCAGACTTCACAACAGCGACTCTCTAGCTATTAGCTTGGAGCGCCTAACTACGAAGGGTGGAATCCACTGGCGATACAGAGAGAAACTACCTCTATTTATACAAACTGCTGAATCTAAAAGGAGAAACACACGAGTCACTGAATTAGTACAAACGGATAAACGGAACCCTGTATATAATGTAAGCAATCCAGATTTGGATGGGTCCATACGGTTTTCAGGGTTTTGGGTGTGCTCGATTAGGTGCGAGCTAACCCTAAATAAAATACCAGGTCAATGATTGGCCAAACTAGCCAACCCTGGGTTTGGTTAAACCCGTTCGGCCCTACTGACCCTCTACCCTGCCCTGTGTATGCGATGCACGTCCACATGGTCTTTATTTGCCTCCGTTCAGGCTCAGTCAGCACCTCACGTGCGACATATTACCTTACTGGGATTTTGGACGAGTTGCTTTCGTTCTGGAAGTGGCTAGCCACGTGGTACAATATAATACCCTTCTTCGGCCGAAGTCAGCCGTCGGCCTGACCCGGACTTGCCAAGTTGTAGCTCTTCTGCGGGCCTGTGCCTTTGTTCATAGTTTGTCCAAACCCCACTTGGTTATACTCGCAGTCATTTCGAATGGATATGATATGTGTTCCCTTGATAGGACTATGCGTCGGTAGACTAAGGTTTGTTTAAACCTGATTAAGCCCCGAATGGTTTGTCCAAACTCCTCACAGTATGCCCTGGGCTCTGGCTCGTAAAAGTCATTGCTGCGGAACATTCCTGTAACTTGTATAGCGCATATGCGTCCTTAGCTAGCTGCTCGGGCTTACACTAGCTCTCATTTGAGACTGATGAACACTTGTTACGTTTTAATATACTGGTGAAAGTATATTCTAGGCGCCAAAATCGAAAGATTTCAGGCCCAGCCGTGTACCATGCTTATCAACGTGCCAAAGATATAGGAAATTGAGTTCCCAGGCCTTGTTTCACCCTGAATTAAACCTCTATCACAAAGAAAGACTTCATTTATGTTGGGGACATGTTTTTGTCAAGTTTTTGCAAGCCCACTGCCTTGATTGCCAAATTGAGACATGTATCCGGTACTGAACCAGCACCTTCTCAAAAAAAATTATCTCAGTGCCCTGGATTTGTTTGCTTAGTGGTGGATAGTTGAAGCAATGTATTCTTTCCTCCCAAACCTCTTGCCTCCACTTTCAGCTCTCCAAAGCTCTCCCATCACACCAAATCACGTGTTGATCTCAGTGTGTCCGATAACAAGATCTGTCACCTCTTGATTAGAACTATATTTTATCAGTGAATTTTCGAGATATCCTATGAAGCATCAAGCTCACCCAATCACTGGGTGAGAACTTTGTGAGGACGAGAGCTGAGGTTAGCTTCAAGTTTGTATTAACGCACCCGGGATCTGCGGGGCCGTCAGATGGTCAACAAGATTACTAGTATGTTCGATCAGAATTTTTACCAGTCCATCCACGAATCTTATACCATCAGGGCACTCGTTGTTTATACTGACTGCTTGCACTCACCTTCGAATCGCAAGTATGCGTTGTCGTCCATCGATACAACGCGCCGAATGCGTACCATCGGCGAGATCAGTGAGGGCTTCCCAAAATTACGATAAGTCATAATAGAAGTGCGTTTGAAGCGGCATACCGAAAATAAGGGGAGAGCAGTAGAAGTCTCGAAGTATGCTATCGATAAATGCACTTTGCATATCCTCTGGCCATTCAGTATCTCGGGGGGAAAATGAAATCGGCCGCATCAGATAGCAATCGTCGAGGAAACGGACCTCCCTCTCGAAGTTCGATGGATGTGGGCCAATCTATCTAGGAGTTAAAGAAAAGCTTGCATAGATAACTGAAGTACCAACGGTAGAATTCCCGAGTGGATTTGTACTGCGAACTGGGTACAGAAAATCGAAGAGACATAGTGATCACGTCCATTGCATGTGGTGGGAAGAGGAAAAGGACCGGCTCGGCACCCGAGCAACCGAATATCACACTCCCGGGACGATCCGGTCTGACGCGCTCACGTGGAAAACCAAAGCCCACATTCAGGTTACCCTTCTGAGGTGTTGAAGCCGGCCAAGGGAACGATATGCGGCGCCCAGCGTTGTTCGTTCCAACCAACGACACGGGAAATACTCCCCAGTATCCCAATCGAGGATGGCGTCGATGATCCAGTATCAAAGGTAGCTTTCTGCGGAATCTTCTTGACGTTTACCGTTCCATCCGGCGGGTTTAGGATGGATATTCGGAGAAGTTGGAACGGGAACTCAGGGCATGGACAAAGTACTAAAGCGGCGAGTTGAGAGAGTAGCGGTAGGTCGCCAGAAATCGCGTGCGTTCAATCCAATTTGAATCTGCTGGGTTCAAGTGATTAATTAATTCGCAGCCCATCGCACACTGTACTTTACTAATATTAATACTATCAAGTTCCATGGTTCTGCATATCCATGCAAACTGTAACACTGGCTCCTGATGTTAGGGCCCTGTATGTAAAGGCTGTTTACAAACCGGTTTATAAACAGGTATTTATAAACCTGTTTTTAATGGTTTGGTCAAAATCACCAGTTTTTAATTCATGATGGGTAGGTGGCAGAGCGGGGGATGGCTGAAAAATCGACACCTTCCCTTCAAAAATTAACACTTTGTGAACGCCAGATCTCATGTCTACTGTCAATTGGATGAATCTCGGAGCCAATTTGAAGCCAATATGTTGAATTAGAGCCGCCTGGGACATTCACCAGTGAAGTTTTGATACCAGAAATCTCCGCAGACAACATTTCCATGGGATCTCTCATCCTGACTTGCAGTTCCCTTTTTTTCGTACCTTCGGGACTCCACGGAGGAGAAAAAACAGGTTTTGGTGGACCGTGGGAAGAATCTTGGTGGCGGTTTGTAAACAGGCTTATAAACGCCCTGTTTATAAACCGGTATTTAAACACGTTTTTAATTCGCTGGGAATTACATACAGGGCCCTACATCAGGAACATTAGTATATGAGAGCTATCCACGGCCCGCTTTCATCTACGCTGCTTGCAGCAAAGAGCGACGCGCGAAATGTTCTACAACGTGCACGTACATTCTACCTACTGTACTATTAAGTTCAATTCGACAGTCACGGGTCACGGGGACCCTTGTCGGTGTCGAATTCTGGTCAGTGTCACGGGTCACCAGGACCTGTTGTCGAATTGGTCCGCCGTGACACCACCAAGCAACCACCAAGGGTTCGCCTGGAAATGCCGTTTTTTCGAGTTTTGGTGTTGAAAAATGTCGAATTTTGGCCACCGGTCACGGTCACGGCGGCTGTTTGTCGGATGTCGAATTTGGTTCAAATCGTCACGGGTCACACCCGGTGTCGAATTGAACTTAATAGTACAGTATTACCGACTACCGACAGTGCATCAACAGCTTCCACTAGGTAAATAATTTCGACGTGACGGCTTCCCAGATTGCGACAGGATTGTTGACGCTGATACAACCTAGTATTAGCGCGTGGCGAAAAAGAGGTACAGAAGTCCCGTACAGTTCACGTGTTAGCGGCAGGTTGAGGTCGACCGGATGATCCTGCCATTCTGGAGTGGGAAAAATAAAATTGTTAAAATCGATTATGGATGGAGAGGTGTATTTGAAAGGCGCACCCTCGGGCTCCTCTGTATTGTCGACGCCAAACGCGAGGCGGAAGGTGATACCCTGCACCGCGTTGATCAACCTAAATAAACCGGTCATTCGTAAGTAATTGACGAGGAAGCGGTGATATTTGACGATGAACGCAGAAAAATAATAAAATGTTCGATGAATTGAAGCTACGTACAGATCAGGTGGCGCGAGGGAGTTGTTCTTTTGGTCCGTCGTCTGCGCAGACCGTCAGGCAGACGTCACAACGCACGCATCTTGGACGCACCTTGATCTCTGTGTCAATGGTGGCGAAGTTGGTGGATTGGCCTATCAGGCCGTGTACGATGAATTTCAACGGGAGCTGGATTGAGCGGGAACGGACCTCCGACGGTACCGCAGTACTGCTGCTTCACATCCTTATTGCCTCCCACAAAAACGGTCCGCGCTCCTTCTTCCTTTGCCATGGTGATCTGGAATCCACATAAGCAAGTCTACCACAAAATGAAATTGTGACACAGGCACTCACGCTAAACAGAGCGCACGAGCTGGCACATCTGAAAGGCGTGTTAACCGGTGCGCCGTTGGAAATGACATATGACATTACCTTCCGTTCGAGACGATGACAACCTGTGAACCATTGAACAAAGGAACGTCTGGTGGGGTAGCCCTGAATCCGGAAGGCTGACATTCCTGGCCCAGCCTAGAAAAGAGAATAGTCAAAATTTCGGCCGAGATGACCATGAATGACCGACCTTTGGCTAAAAGCATCGGCGTGCCCGTTGATATCGGCTTTCACAGGTGAGGCCAGCCTTCAAAGAATAAGTATAAAATTGGCAAGGAGATTGAGTATAATTCCACGAACCAATTTTCGCTGACAGGTAGGGGATTATTATTAGCGTCCCTCCACATGCGAGGATTGAATAGGAGAAAGCCGCCGGTGGGATCCAGGTTGTTGTCGACGATCGTTTGAACGATCTTGGGTGTCAGAGGACCCGCTCGTACTTTGGTGTCCAGACCTAAAATTGGTCGGACTGAGTTGCGAGGAATGATTCGGAAGTAAATAGGAACGTACCGGCTTGGGGAACAGTGGTGCTCTTGGGCCCCACGATCTAAAATGGTTGAGCTGAAGTCGCGATCTAGGGAGGAGAGTACCTACCACACGATGGAGCCACTTTTAATAGAACATGATCAGAATGAGCGGATGAACAGGAGCCAAGGTAGCACTCACATGAGCAAGGCAGATGTATCCGCCACCGTTGTTGGTCTGGAAAAAATAACAGGATTGAGTAGTGGCACATTTTCCTTACTGGACGGCACCTACGACATCGACAATCAATCGCGTCGCACCGGCGTCTTTCAAGGCTCGCAGGCCATTCAGTGTTCCCCGTTCCATATTGACTAATGTGGGGCCACTGAACGACCCCTACTCCCGAGATAAGAAGCTGTGAAACCATCGACGGTGTAAAACGCACCAGGGATAAAACGCCCGTTACGTTGTCCTTGAGCATATAGAATGAGCCGATGCCAAAGCTTCCTGGTACGAGGGGAAGATCAGGTTCAAGACTGGGCGGAAGAACAACATCGGTCAAGGGAGCGGTGTCCATGATCACGTTCAGCATCTCCGGGGACTCCGGGGGAGGCGCTTGCTGGAACGCACTCGAGCTCGGGGCTGAGTTACCAGTCCGCAGATCCACACCGTTCGTTGTCGAAATCGCGACGCAGTTGTTAGCTCTGTAGGTTACAGAGCTGTTGAAGGGTAAGGTGGCGGGATTGATTCTCGACCGGTAGGGGAGCTGATATTGTTGAGTCGAGTGAAGGAGAATGTAGAGGAATTCGCTCACCGTTATCGTGTCCGTCTCGGTTTGATTGACCCGCTGAATGACCAGGTCAACTGAATCCGCGAGCGGTAGGGCCTGCTGCGCAAAATTTCCCATACTGTAGCCGAAGCCGTCCGCAGTGTGAGTGTAGCTTGAAAAGAAACTGCGAATAGTTGAAGATGGCAAACGGAAATCATAGCGCGTATACATACGTATTTTGACGCGTCCCAAGGGCTTGGAAACTTCCGGTGATCAAGGCGTTGGCGTTCACGGCGTCGAATGGCGGTTTGCCGTTGATGAGAAGTACTTTGGCGCCAGATAGCTGGAGAATGCGTCAATTTGTAGACAAATAATGAAGAAGAGGACGAACAGATTGGAGTTGCCCTTGCAATCCTTCCGGGAGCGCATCTTGCCACAAGGAAATCTGGTCTGGAAATTCTGCAGACGCGACCTCGAAGGCTTCAGGGACAATGTAGACGTTCTGGGAACCATCGTCCTCCGTGAGGAGCGCCAGAGGGATGGGCAGGAAATTCAGGAAAAGGGCTGCCAGGACGGTTGAAGTACTTGTTCTCGTTAAGAGTAAAATAGATCCTCACAATCCTGTATAAAAATTTATCAGAAGGGTAAACCGAGAATAAAGACTATTTCGCACGTAGCACGCGTTGGCCCAGACTGCGTGTCCATCATTCAATCGCTTCATTGTGCGGGACACGTCGATATGAAGGTCGTAATCAGAGGCGTATTCGGTCTCGCCAATTCTGGCAAAGTCCTGGTAGAGGTCCTCGTGCACCAGTGTGGAAAATTGCCCCGGTGCGCTGATCTGGTAATTCACGGAGGTATGGAATGCCATCGTCTTACTCAAAACTGCTAGGATCTGCACAAGTATTACTATCAACAATTCGCGTGCGAGGAATTAGCAGCTTACATTGCTTTTAACCACCGGATCCACCTTGAAGGACGAAAAGCATGCCCGGACATCCTTCGGCGCTACCCATTTCTGGCCACCAATGACCGCACAGGGATCGTCTTGCCGGGTTTGCACGCCGGGAGCAGCCCTTGCAGAGAGGACCAAGGCAGTCAGCAGGGTCAGTGAGTGATACAGAGGTGCCATGGCGAGTCGGGCGATTAGAAGCTATTTAACCCATGCCTGACGAAGCACTTGGGAAACAAATGCGCCTTCCGCATGATACTTATAGCATGACACGGCGTGGTTGACCGAGTGAACCTCGTGGAGACGAGATGGGATGTCGTTGGGATCCTGTCTTGGCATCATTGATGCGCCCATCCGGGGCAGCGTGTTGAGTATTAAGTAGGCTTGCGCAATGAACATGAAGTCAGGTTCCCGGATGAGTCTAGAGAGGAGGTTGAGCATGAACATGAAGTCAGGTTCCCGGATGAGTCTAGAGAGGAGGTTGAGCAAAACATTCAATTGACAGGTTGGTGGAAAAACTGAAGTGCCCATGAATTTTCCAGTTCCCGCTTGTGCAGTTTCGCCAAGGATGCGAATGCAGTGATAACACCGCAGAACACGAGAGAACACGGCGGTGGGAGACCGAAATCCCCGCGGGCTTCATAATATGCGGCCCGTGATTGAGATTTCTGGCAGCATGTTGACTGCGACAGTAGCGTAAAACCGTAGAGAGAAAAGACGAGCCTGCAAATTATGTGGATGGTATAATCACCCATCGTCGCTGTCGCTACAAGTGTGAGTTCTTCCTACCGCGGGGATACCCCATGCATCTTGCATGCATCCATGCCGTCTATGCCCAATGTGGGCGTTAGTAAAACTCTAGTAGTATCACAGCACGCACGGAAAACTCCACCATATGTCTCTCCTTCAAAGCCTGTCCGCGATCAGTATTAGCAATGCGTAATCATTGAATGCAAAATCGCGTGGTATACAGTCGTCAGAAAAAGGAACCACTACCAGGACCAGGGGGCGAGCATTGCGGCAATATACGTCTGTGCCTGCCTAGTCGGCCATTGAGTCGTCAGTGTCCCCCTCCCCCATCGCCGCTCTTTTCATCGCATGCAATTCATCCCACGGGGGCAAGCCGAAGATGCCGGGCAGCGCATCCCAGAATGCAGATCTAGCAGCCTGTGCGCGTCGCGCCGCCTTGACGCAGCAGTCGTTGCAAAGGCCATCGTCACGTAGCGATTGAACCTTGTCAGGTATACTCTTCCAATGGATCCACAGTCCGCATCTCCTTCTCCTGGGCGATAAACTGTGATAGCTTTCTCATTCAAACGATGTTGCAGTCGAATTCGGTCGCGCATCGATCGGCGACGGTCAGGAAAGTTTGAGCAGTAATCGTCGCACGCAACATGCGTTCCCTGGCCGCAACGCATTTGCGTACGTGCGGTTGGTTCTCAGCTTGAAGAGCCGCGAGCTCGTCCGGGAAATAGGTAGATGCCACGTAGTAGGCCCAAGGAAGGAGCCACAATGCTCCGACTTCCGACCCTACCACAGCGATCGCAATGGCATGGGCCGGGGTCGCCATGGCGGGAATTTGAATGTGCACCGCTATAGGATCCGTGCCGAAAGTTGTCGCATACCAACCATCCTCCTTGCGTCCTCCAGAAGATGCTGCAAGGCGCGGCGGTAGAGATAGACCACATCATATTTGTGAGCGAGTCGGAGGATACCGAGAACGACTTCAAGTTCCACTGGTGCAGGTGAAGGCATGAAATAACTGCCATCCGGCATTCAATGGGAGATAGGAAAATGTATTCGCGTCTAGACATACCTCGAATCGAACAGTGCGCGCAGAAACACAGTTACATCCGCGGCGGAATCGTGCAAACGTACAACAGGGCTTCCATCTATGAGCTCCGTGTCGCCGGCCGGAGGCTGAGGAAATGCCACCATGCCGCTGAACACAGTGGATCTCGCAGCCAGCACAGCACGAGAGACCTGGAAGATTTTATCTTCCGCACGAATCACGACAGTCTCCCGTGGAAACCATAGATCTTCCACCCGCGCAAGCTGTGGCGATTCTTCGGACATGTAGGCGGGCAAGTCGAGATACCGGAAGCGCTACAACAAATAGGACGTTAATTGGGGTTCTAACCCGCCGTCTTTGACCCTCAGTTACGCAGAGTTACGCTGAGTGCCTGAGTTACGCTGACTCGGCGGACTCGCCGAGACTTTTGAATCCTCTCTTTGTCCTCTCTTCGTGTGCCAGACTTCGTGTGCCACGTGGCAAGATGGGCCCAGATCCAGAGGGTATAGTAGCGCTGCGAGTCCCGAGTACCTTGATGTGCGAACAGAGTATATGTCGTTTTGGGCGGGCCCTTCAGTGCAGGTCAACAATCAAGGAACGTCGAGGGGGAAGCAGCAAGCGATAAATGATGCGATGAGTGCCGATGATCTCCGATTTGTTCCGGATATAGTTGGTGCAGGCCGAAACCTATATATCCAGGGAGGAACGAGAAAGTTTGGATACTGCAGCCTCTGTAAAGAGACACTATCTGGCTCAGACTAACTTTCTCGAGCTCGACGCACCAGGGACTCCTTGCTGCAGTAGCAAAGTTTCCACTTCGATCCAAAGTTTGAACATTTCAAGGTCGTATCACTCACCATATACACACCGAAACCCTCGTTTGACAGTAGATAAAATTGGCATACAGCCTACTGAGTTATTTCGTTCAACTGAACCAAGATTCCATATTCTGTTCCATGTAAGTATCGTGGATGATTTGGTTTATATTTAGCACAAGGTTTAGAAAGAGGAGCTATCTATGTACACGAGATGCATTTCTAGCAAAATTGTAATAGACGTCGAATTCAGAATCCAACTCAACAAGGTAATCGTATTCAAAATCATATGCAAATCGAGGTGTGTCGCAGCAGCACTTCAGCACTTGGGCTGCGGTAAGCGGCAGAAGGTAACCCTCTTCGTCCGTAAACTGGATCTGTAGGCCTGCCGCACAAAGCTCGCATATCTACACGAAAGCATCGATTTTAGACGAAACCGTAACCAATATCGGAATCGGAATCGAGCTCATCAGAGTCGTCGTACTCGAACTCATATGCGAAATGAGGTGGGTCACAGCAGAGCCTCAGCACTTGGTCTGAGGTACAGAGCGGCAGAAAGTGACTGTCCTCATCCATGAAAAACATCTGCAGGCCGACAATAAAGAGCTCGCGCAACGGGCGCGCTTGGGATGTTCCCAGGTATCTGCGGTTCGCGATTGCGACGAAGGAGAGGGTTTGGGTATCCGGGCAGGTGCACCGGGCAGTCAACATGGTCACGAAGGATGCGAAGTCGAATTGGGTCCCCGCTAGTGTGAGGCGTTGAAGGCAGGGAAGCACGGGACCAGACATGGATGACACCCCGGAGCTCGGATCGAGGGCGGTGATGAGTTCGGTTGGAGCCGGTTGGTGGAATAGCTCGAATTCGACTAACGCACCAAGCTCGCGAAACAGGGCGACGATATCATCGACAGCATCCCACGTACTGATGGTGAGCTTCGTGAGCAGCGCTCGCGATGGACAGAGCATGCTCAGGACATCCCGCGTGCGGGTGAAGCCTCCGATCCGGAGCGTCGACAGGCTGGGGGTGCTCAGCCTTAGTATGGCGGCGTCCTTCTCGTTGGGTTGCTCGGTGTTGAGGTTGAGTGATCGCAAATGGGGTAGTTCAAATCTCGGGAGGCCCGGAAGCCCCTTCGAGAATTTGCGGTTCACTATAGTAATGGTGCAATCTTCAATGGCACGCATTTCATGCAACAAGAAGACGGCGGTGGACTCTTCGAGGCCATGGCAATATAATGATGTGATCGACTGGAAGCAAAATGGGGGGAACGGAGGAGCATTTGGTATGAAATCATTGCCGAGCTGGAGGGTCCGGAGAACTGGAGCCGCCTCGACAAAGCCGATTATCCCGTGCGGTACCTCGCTGGTATCGCTGAATACTAGATGCATCCGGAGGTGTTCTAGTGCCGGTGATTCGATCCCGAGAGCGGTCATTCTGGAATATAGAGTCGCCGGTACATTAAGCGTCGCATCTTTCCAGCGATGGGAGGCAGCCATCAAAAGATCGAAGGCCTCGGTTGACGAGGCGGTTGAGAGCGCAGAAATATCAATGTGCAGTGGCCCCGAACCTGAACGCTCCAAGGCGGTCCTGAGAAGTTGTTCTCTACCAGGAGATGTCCAGTTCTCGAGGTTGATCTGAATGTCGGCCCACAGCGCCGGAGTAGCGAGAGCCACAGCCCGCCAGCGATGGCATATGGTGGTAAAAAGCCATGGGGTACGGAGCATTAAACCGCAATAGTCGCCCGGATCGGGGACGGCAAGAAAAATGAGCGACAACACTTCGGGAGGAAGCGACCGGAGCCGGGAAACCACTGATTTGTGGGCCCGAATGCTGTGGAAAAGTCGTTCCCGACGGGTGTTGATACGCGCGAGTTCTATCTCCATCTCTTTAAGGAGTGAGACAGCAGCGGCGAGTTGAAAATCGGTCGGGGCATCGTTGGTGGCGAGAAGATGATCGAGATTCATGGTACAAGTGGAGATCTGGAGTTGGCACAGAGTTAACACTCGCAGAAGTATATGTGAACTTCTAAGAACCACGTACCGTACTTGAAAAATCAAAATTTCCCTTTGAGTCTGGCGTAGCGGCCACTCCTAACGACCACTCCGAGTGCGACCCAACAAAAAGTGCGACGCCGAAACGGTGGAATCACGGGATGTGTCGGATTGGAGAGATCGCAGCGGTTCTTCTCTGAACGGAAGGTAGAAGGGGATTGCAGATGGTGGTGCGCTGTCAAAAACAGGTCTGTGGCAGTGTCGACTGTCGTGACTCGGTGATGGAATCACAGCGGAGTTCGAAGTTGATTCAAGTGAAGTTGAGAGTCCGAAAAGCAGAAAAAAGGGCTATATTCGTAGCTGGGAAAATGAGTCGCGATCTCGGAGCTCTCAAACAAACGCAGGAACTGTAGCACGATTGAGCCAACTCGAGACAGCATTTATTGAGATCCGATGGTATTACTTACCCACTAATTCTCCGGGTTAAAAAAAAGGCTACTCCGTTTGAACTTTGGCCAGGGGCCGAGCCAACTGCATGTATGATGTCGGGTTCGGTCGTCAAGCAGCAATCGGCAGTGCTGCCTATGTTTGTTCTGGGTTTCCGAGTTTAATTCTAGATCTGGCGAGCCACGATGCGGAAGAGAAATCCTGAGAGCTTTGAGCTCTGGCCTGTATTTTGCAACGAGCGGGTACTAGATCTGATTTTGTTTCTTCCCCGATTCAAAAGGATCTTTCAGAGTATACTTGTGGTCGTTCGAGATGCGATACTCCATGGGGTTGTGCAATTTACCCATTTCTTTTTTGACGAATTGCACTGGAAGCTATCTTCAAAATATTATCCTCACATGCCGCGCTTTCCGACTTTTCGCCGGCTAATCTTCCCCTCGCACCAAATAAAATGTAGCGCCAACGATCTCCAGTCCGTTGCGCTCAGCAAACTTGACGGCATCCCAACGGCGGCGCGCCTCGACGGTCGGATCAAGTTCCGACGCGCCTTCGGGTAGGGAAAAATTCGGAGGCTCGCGGAAGAGCACGAAAGCCGTAAAAGAAATAACAATCATAAGGTTAAGGTTGCAGTGATTATCCGTTCTTTAACGAAATGGCCCTCAAGCTGTGCATAAGCCCCATTTGCTCTTGATCCTTCTGCAATCCTCTGCTCAACCTCTATGCTTAACCCCATCCTTACCCTATTATCTGACCCAATTTTACACTGCTTACACTCCTTCTCATCTTGAAATCAACCCCATGACAAGGTACGCAGCTACATATCTATGCTGCGGTCTTGGCCCAATCGAGCCTTCTCTCTTTCAACGACTTGCCACCCAGATCCGAGTACTTTCCGTCGCAGCATTGGATTTCTGCATTTATACCGAGCCGTCGAACTGCGCAGTCGACTTGCTTTCTTCCTTCCCCCCACATCCCAGTCCCTTCTCTGTATGCATTCAATGCCCATCGCAATCGGTGGTTCAATTCATTCAAAATCTGGCTCGCAATCCCTCAAGCCTACAATGTGATATCTGCGGCTCAAGACTTCAAGATACTTCAGGTGCTAGTACAGGGTGAACATCCTTAAGTGCCGACGGGCAGGGAAGCAGGATATGCAAGTTGGTACCCCTGGCACTTAATTTGTTTTCAACCTCGCGCTTCTGGTTCATTTTGGCGGTGCAATAGTTTCGAGGTGAGAAGTCCAAAAACCACTGAAAATATAAGCAACCTACCAACAATGTACACATCCCGCTGCTCTTTAAATCGTGCAGATCGCATCAACTAGCATCTTGACATGCTCCGGTGGACTCGGATGGCACTCAACGTATGGTTTACACACATTCAATTTATCGTTCCATTCGTTTCAAACGGCCGCCTGGTATGTATGGAAACCGTTCCGCACGCAGGCTCAATTTTCATCGCAGACTTTGAGAACCGGCAGTTGCATTTTTTCGATGAAGGAACTTCTGCCTTTTGAAATCGGGTGCGATATCGTTCTTCTTCAAGTTCTTGACCTGAAGTTCATCTCTTTAAATTGCTCAGCTCATTCGGGATTTTATGGCAACATCGTCAAGTTCAACGTCAATTCTTCGCTGTCTTCGATGTGAAGCCCCATTGTTGATGTGGGCCATTTTATGTATTCGGTCAGGATTCCTGGTGTCTTGGTTCGCTTCGTTTCATTTCGTTCCTGTCTTTCCTTGGTGTCACTGTTCATGTTCAAAATCGAATTTTGGTGTATGTAGTAGCATGATAGTTTATTAACCATCACCCTCAACTGCCGGAGCGAAGCGAGGGCTTATCTTGTTGTCGTGAACGCACTGTATCGATGGATTCCGCTTCCCTTCGGCGGCCCGGGGGGCCGATACTCATTCGCAGCCGGCGTCGTCTGCAGCGCAGGCGCGAAGGGATCCTCTCCTGGCGTCAGCCCAGTAATCTATCACCCCAAAAATTATATCTTCCGCATATGATAAAAGATTCGAGACAACGCACCACCCAGTGCCGAAACTGGCTACTCGTCGCAAACTCGTCGGATTTGCCGCACTCGGAGCGTCGGGGTCGAACATCGCCAGCGTATACCGGGCTTCATTATTCACGAGGCCGTCCGTGCCAATATCGGCTTCGTTGGGTGCTGCGGCGATGACAACCTTTGGGGGCTCCACCGTCTCGGAGAGTGGCACTTCAGCGCCAATCCTCGCGGGTCCAGATGGCAGGATGATTGAGAGAAAGGCGGACGGTTGGAGGGGACCGATTACATCTGGGATAATCAGTCCCTTGGTGAGTGCGGTATGTACGGCGCTGAAAGGGTCGATGAGTGGCATGGTGGTGGTAAGAGGGCAAGAGGTGGAGCGGTGCCGGGCCGTAGCACTGCCACTCGGTTCCTGATTCCGACTTGCTTCCGCCAGCACCTCGTGCGCTTGGTTTCCGGTCTTTTATCATTACCCCTCTGGCTTTTCAATCTTGAAATGTTATTCAATGGTTCTCCTCCACTTTTGATTCTTCTTGAATCGGTTGGACGGTCCGACCCACTTGAAGAGACAGTGCGAGATCAAGATGGACCTCGGACTGAAGTCACTCGACTTACTGCCATGGTAGAACTTCAAACAAGGCGCGGACCCCCGACTGGGAAGAAAGGTCTCGTGGTTTACAAGGCAGTGCTTCGGATACTTGGTTTACGTTACAACGGTGTGTACCACGGACAGCGTGAGGTGGGGCGGCTCCTCCTCTCTTCCCCCATCCACTGCAGACCCTCCGCGGCTTATGTTCAGCGGCAGCGCTAACATTTCGATTCATGGTGGGACCTTTAATGAGGCTCGCAACATAAATATCCGCTCTGTTCGCTCGCCCATCGACCAGGAGGGCCAACTGTCCACAGTGCTCGAATACGGACCGTTACAAGACCCTGAGAATCAATTGTCGGGGCCAGAGAGAAATGGCCGCCGCATCGCAAACTCGAGGATGGTGCCGTATAGTCTGTTGCTTATTAACTTAACTCGCCATGTCCTTGACGCCGAAATGGTCCTAGATACATCTCATCGATCACAAATCGCGAGTGCCTCCCACGCTTTGCCCAATTTTCAAACTAGGACATCCATTGTAGAAGTTTTGGGCCAACCAAACTCTCACAGTAATTCTCAGTCTCGAGTTCATGGCAAGTTGGACCTGGAAAATCTCTTTGAAGGATGGAATTCCTTCGACGAGGAAGTGCGACGTTTGGACCCGGTACAACCACTCATTGATCCTAGCGAACATAAGCCACCAGTTCACAGTGTTGATGGATCGGTGGGAGAATCACCATCGAATATTATCTCGGTCCAGCAGCAGCTGCACCCAGAGACCACCCCCAATACAAGTCACGGAGTGATACACATTCATGGTGGTACATTCCTCAGTGGGGATGTTGAGTATAGTTCAAACAGCCAGAACTTTGACACAGTCACAGTACGTCTTTCTTGTTTAACTGCCGATCTTCTGACCTACAAACAGTATGCAGGAACGGCTAGGACTATGGCTCCGAATCCCTCCCGACATGACACAAAAGCAACATGACACAGAGAAGCTCCGGAAGGAGGGGACTGGGGACTGGTTTTTCAAGGGCCCCAACTTCACCCAATGGTTGAACAGAGCAGGATCACTTTGGATCGAGGGACCCTGTAAGTCATTCTCATCGATGCCAACCCTCACGTTGAATCTCGCCGCAGCTGGAGCTGGGAAAAGCGTATTGAGGTGATTTTTTACGTGTTTCACCCTTTGCATCACACCTAAATGCTATCAGTGCGACAGTGGTCAAATTACTATTTTCCAAACTTGCGAGGCAAACACAACTCAAGATCCAGCTTCAAAAACTCCAGCGCGAGAAGAAACTCAGGCACGGGATAAAGCCCCCTCCTTCCCTTGCTCTCGCCTTTTTTTATTTCGACTTCAGAAACAAAGATGCTCAAAGTGTAGAAATCGCGCTCCGACGTATTGTTCTCCAGCTTTCTGCACACTCCCCGCGGCCCTACACGATTCTCAATAATGAATTCAAGGAGTCAAATGGACAGAAGCTGCCGACTTACGAAGATCTTATCAGGATCCTCCAACAGCTACTTCGCGAACTGAGGCACACTTATATAGTCCTCGATGCACTGGATGAATGTGGCGACAGCGAGTTTCGCCGCCTGGTAGAGTTCGTTTCGCTGCTCCGAAAATGGACTAAAACTCCGTTGCACCTCTTGATCAGCAGTCAACCTCGCCTTATATTCACGAAGAGTTTTCAATCCCTCCCTCGCATTCAACTTGACGTCCATCTTATCCGACAAGATATCCAATTCTTCATCGCCAATGAAATCAAGAACAATCTTGATTTGGAAATTTGGCGGCCTCATGCAGCTGAAGTCACTGAACGTATAACGCGCAAAAGCAACGGAATGTGCGCTCACTCCTATTTCGACAATCTCTCATTCTGATGCCTTTTGTATCGACCAGGTTCCGTCTAGCAGCATGTCTTCTGATTGAAGTGTCCCGCTGCCCGTGGCAAGACTCCGAAGAGTTGGAAAAATGCCTGGAAAATCTTCCGGAAGACTTGTTTGGTATCTATGATCGGTTCATACAGGCAATCCCGGCGAACAACTTTCCATACGTCGAGGCTGCCCTTCGGTGGCTATTCTTCAGTAAACCGGATTCTTGGTGGCTCAAAAGTTTCGATGATCTTGCGGATGCAGTCGCCTTTGATTTTTCCGACCCAATGCAATACGTCTACAAGCCAAACCGACGCGAAGGCAATAAAGTCTTAATCTTGAATTGCCTAGCAGGTCTTGTCGAAATTGACCGAGGGACGGTTAGGCTGGCTCATGCCTCGGTCCAGGATTACCTCCTGTCAAAAAGATTCAAGCAGACTTCCGCCTGCGACCTCACGGAGTCTATTTCGCATATCTTCATCTCTCGCAGCTGCATCAGCTGTTTCTTCTACTTCGACAATCATCCCCTTGGCAAGGATGACCTCGAGTCACGGCGTTATCCGTTGGTTAGATATGCTGCACGGAACTGGTATGACGGCGAGCTAATGCGCTCCAATGAGAGGAAAACACTGCTTCCTCTCGCAATGCAGCTTCTAGAGTCTGGAACTGAAAGATACAAGGCTTTGGAGCACACGACAGCTTTTAGTTGGAGTTCGACTGTGCTACCACCACTGCACTTCTGCTGCACACGGGGATATATCGAATGTGTATCTTGGTGCATTGCGAATGGTGCCGATCTTGACCTGGTTTCCGACCGTGGCAGCCCATTGGGCCTCGCATCCTATTTCGGCAGAATGGACATTGTCCAGCTCTTGCTCGATGCTGGCGCCAATATCACTGTCGTCAAAGTTCAATTCGCCTGATTCGAATCGGCATCCATGGTTCACCCTGATAGGTTGAAGCGAGGAGGCATCGCTGCATCACGTAATTTAACTAACCGCTCTCAAAAGCTGTCTACTACGCGAGCACTTAAACGGTTATCGAATTATGATTGTGTTCATCCTTTCCCTGGCGTTTGACGAGTCTCGGTTTAGTAGCCTTTCAAGTGCAAAAATTTCGGTTGAACTTGAACTAAGAATCTCTTTAGGCGGTCAAAGCGATGGATATGGCTCCGACATTGAAGAGGAGACTCATAATATCTCAAGGAAGCTCCGGTTGATAAAAAGAACACAATATGTGAATCCAGCTTGATGTTTGCGCGCCCAAAGAAGAAGAAAAGAACTAATGATTTCCCGGAAATACTACTCGAGCCCCATGACAGTGTAATATTTTGTACTTAGAGGAGCTTAATAAGGTCACTTCCAGCATCGTTGGTCGAGTACCCCCAGCGATCAGTCGCACACTACAGGAATGAATAAATCAGCGGTGGACGAAGGGAAAGGGGTGAGGCACAAACCTGCACATAAACAACGCCGTCCTCGATGACAGTCTCGATGGTGCTCTTGGTTTTGGGCACAATGCGGATTTTGAAGGTCTTCGTCTCCACGATCTCCTGGAGACCCTCCTGGAGCATGTCGTCGTCCTTGAAGTCTGCACCGTAGTTGTTTGGTCAGCACGCAAAGCAGGGGGGAAAACAGAAGATAGTGCACACGCACCCTGATATTCGAGCTGGTATTTGAGACCTTTGAAGTAGTTCAGCACCGTCACACCAATGCGCGCCTGCCAGTCGTTGTCCTTCAAAATCGAAAGTGCCTTGTAGAGCTCCTCGAAGTTGGGGTCGAGGGTAACCTCCGCGCCGACGAGCTTGTTGATCTCGTCGCGGACCTCGTCGATCTCCCCTTCGTAATCGTTCTCGATAGAGTTCTTGGCGGACAGGGAGAAGCCCTCGCGGGGTGCGGACTCGATGGCAGGGAGCATGGTGTCGTCGAGCCAGTTCTGTCACATTAATGCGTCGATAAATTGAACGTGATCCTGAGCAAGATGGATGGGAAAGCACACCTGATTGTAAACGAGACGGTCGCGGCGGAAGAGGATGCGGTATACGCCGTCCTTGACATCGGAGGTGATAGTCTCGCCCGGCTTGTCGCCGAGAGGGTTCACCTTCCGGATATTTTAGTCAATGCCTGCCGAGAAGAATTGCAAAACATACAGCGAGAGTGAGTTTGCTCTGTGTAACGGCCTCGTTGAAGAACGTCTGCCGTTGTCGTCGAATTTGTTCATGAAGCTCTTGAGCGCCGAAATGAAGCCCTCAACGTACCTGGTTATAAGATGTGAGTAATGTTGGGGGGAAAGGTGCGGAAATTGGAGTACCAACCCGGAGAAACAGGTTCCGGCGGAGGTGTTTCCCTCGTCAGCATAAGCCCAGACCTCAGCGGCATTGATGTTGATAGTGAAGTCCGTTCCCGCTAGTTCCTTGATGCGGGTCTGGAAATCTTCCTTCTTGGCGTCGAAGTTGTCACGAAGTGTGTGCAATGTAAGCGGTTGAAACAGAGTTTGAGGTAAAAGCAATTCAACTCACTGTCCTTGCGTACTGCAAGAGGAAGCTTTACAATTGCCGGCTTGGGAGCGAAGGGGACAACTTTAGGCATTTCTCAAGTAGAGAGGGTCGGAGATGGGATGAGGGACGAGAGACGAGAGATGACGGAGCATGTTGAAAAGCATCGACGCTTGCTCGGTTCTAAACATTTCTCAACGAGGGACTCCTGAGTCGGATTTACATAATGGGACCGATTATTGCTCCCTTATTTTCGGGGGTAGACATGGTCAAAATGGCCATGTCAGGAGTGAGGTCTGAATATCAGTGCAGCGTAAAGGCACAGTTGGAGAATATTAATCGAAAAAACGTACCGTCGCGTTCAGTTCAGGACCACCGTCAGTTGCACAACCTGGACCAATAAACTATAAGGATGCTAGTGGGCACCGAAGTACGGGGCAAAGTCCAAGCTGACAGGGGATTTATGCCCAATGCTATCAGGCCCAGGGGTGCAATCCATAAGCCTCATGTTTCAGAATTTCCTTCCCACTGCCTTGGCACAACCGTAATGATAAAATATCTAGATCGAACGACCCGGGGGAGAAATCCGACATGAGAGATGGCGGTGAAAGGCCAGGGCAAAATTACAGTATGATTGCGAATGTGGTGTCCCCAAAAATTCAAGCGAGTCGTGATTTCGAACCGAATTTATGTTCGGCACTGACCAAGAAAACAGTCATGGGTTGAACGAAGGGGCCAGCATACTCGTTTTCAAAGGATATCTTCCTCCTGTTTAGATGTAAACGCGACTCGTCCCGGTAACGTTGGGATGCTTTTATGTGCTAGCGACGGACTTGGATGCAACGCGCACGATCATAAATATCACGTGGCCGCGTTTCGCCGCTGCCGGTTTCGCGCCGACGGAAAGCGCGACCAAACAACACTGCCACGCGTTCCTCTTCTTCTTTGCTTTCTCTCCTTTCACCATGATCTCCCTGCTTCTTCCTTTCGTTCCGGGCGGCAACACAACTCCCAGTCTGATCCCTCCGGATGTATCCTCGTCTCGTGGACCCATCTCTGAACTATTGACGGCCCGGGGACGGGTTTGCCAGATCTGTTTGCTGGATCATCACCTGGATGTGCATCGTCTCCTCAGTTTCACTTTTTCTAGGGATATCTCGGGGCTCATGAGCTGTGCAGAAAAGAGCATTGACCGAACGAAAATAACGAACAACGTTGGGTCCTAAAACTCGAATGAAACGCACATTACGCAGACTACTGTTATATTGCACCCACTTATTCTGCCAATGGCGATATATTTTCGCTCGCCGAACCAAGGCCTAGGGCCGACACTGTTCCGCTCAGCTCGCTGGATTCATGTCCACAGAATACCAATTCGCGCTCAGTTTTCCTCTCGACGGCGTTCACTTCATCAAAGAAAAAAATAATTAGGTGGATGCCAATGAAATTCGCAAACATCAAAATTGTTTTTGCTATCCGCAGCGCCAATCCACCAACTATAACCTCCGCGCTCCAGCCGACACTTATCCGGCCACCTCGCTGACTTTCTGGACGCCGGACGAGCATGCTGATCTCACTACGATCTGGATCACCTACCTGCGCTTAGTCCCGCCTGCCCGTCGCACACATAAACCTGGAATGCAGTCATCCGCCGCGTCATGCGCGAAGCATTCTGGTTCTCGCCGAGGTCGATCCTCAGGAACGTTCGGTAGCGATGGATGAAGCTCGGAGCCTGGTCAGCAGATATGCCGCGGTTCAGCCGCCGCTGCTTAAGGCGCGCACTACGAACTCATTCGCACACACTGCAGACGCCATGCGCTCTCCTTTACTGCGGTTCGCGCTGCCCGTGCTGCTCGCCGCACGCGCCTTTGCGGATGATATCGCCGTATACGTCGACGGTTCGCTCGCAGCGGGATGGGAGAATTGGAGCTGGAGCAGCGACATAAATTTCGCGGCGACGGACTTGTTTGAGGGCTCGAGCAGCATCAGCGTGAACTCGGAGGCGTGGAGCGCGCTCTCTGTCAAGCTTGAGGGCACGTTCCCCACCCAGCAGGGGCTGAGGTTCGATATTGCTGTGCGTGCTTTGTCCGATATAATTCTTCCAATCACCAATTCAAATGTTGTCGCCTTTGCTAAATCGACCTTCTCTAGGGTGCGAATTCCGACACCATAGTCACCATCTCCTCTTCCGTCGACGGCACTACGTCCCCGAACATCCCTCTCTCCGCCTTCAACACCCCAATCCCCGCCGACTCGTTTGTCTCCCTGCTCATCGACTTCCGGAATCTCCCCGGGTCTGGTGCGGCGTTGGTGTGGCTTTCACTTGTTCCCCCGTAATGCGGAAAGCTGACACCCCGCACCAGGGCAACGGCACCTGGGACCGCATCACCTGGCAGGCTACCGCCGACGGCGATACGTACCACATCGATAACATCGTCGTCGTAGAGTCCATTGTCATCCCGCCTCTCTTCCTCTCCGCAGAACCTCTCGCGGTGAACACAATCGCCGTCACCACACAGGGCGACGTCGACTTTTCGACGCTTAGCGTGTCCCTGAATGGCAAGGTGCGTTAAGTTTGGCATGCTCCTTTCTCAATAGATAGTTGAACATAAACTGAACATTTGATGTTGCATAATTCAGGCTGTTAAGATTCAGAACACGACTTCGTACACCCCCGTCGGCACGCCGTCCAAGAGCGTAACGTACCTCACGCTGGGGACGACTTTTGCGGCGGGCACGCTCCTGATCAACACCGGTGTGGCCAACGGCGGCAAGGGGAGTTTCAACTTCACCCTGCCTGCCGTACAATTTGCCAGGTATACTTGCAGTTCCGCCATCTCTAATTACCCTCAAACTGATAATTCGTATTACAGCATCGTGCAAACAGTCGCGCACCCCATCTCGCCCCTCATCTACGGCGTAAACTTCCCGCCGAGCGCCTCCTACGTGCATGATTTGGGCGTGACGATGGCGCGCTGGGGCGGGAACGCCGTGACGGCGTACAACCCCGCGGGGCAGTTCACGAACGCGGGGAACGACTGGTTCTTCGAGAATCGTGTGGCGGACCCGCCGGATGCGGATGCGTGGGTGGGGTGGGTGAAGGGCGCGGGCGCGTCGACGCTGTTGACAGTTCCTTCGTGCGTGGTTATTGTTTTGAGTTTCCTGGTTCAGGTTACTGAGAGGGAAATTCTAGGCTGGACTGGGTCGCGAAGGACGCGACATCGTACTCGTACCCCATCACGCAGTACCCTGGTTAGCCTCTTCGTCTTTCGCCGCGTCCCCCAATATTCTAATTGCAGCACGCAGTGCAAACATCCACCGACCCCTTCCTCGCCAACGCGGGCAACGGCCTCCTCCCGAACGGCTCCTGGGTATCGCCTGTCCCGGATCCCAAGAGCGTTTACACATCTTGGAATTCGACCATGGCTAAGGCCTGGCTGAAGGTGAGCTTCCGAGTTACTTTAACTCGAAATTATCATGTTAGTTCATGACTTATATCACGTCACTCGCAGGGCCTCGCAAACAAACCAACGTTGGTCGCCATCGACAACGAGATTGAGATTGCGAGTAACACACACCAGGATATGCACCCTGTGTAAGTGTTAATTTTTTCGTTCGAAAGACAAATGCTTCGATTCACTTGTATGTTTATTATTATACTACGCAGGCCCATGGGATACGACGAGGAACTTGCGCGCGTGCTAGACTTCTCCAAGGCCGCAAAGGATGCAATACCCAACGTACTCGTCGCCGCACCGTCGACGTGTTCCTGGTGGTTCTGTGCGTCTGCCTTCTTTCTCCTCCTACCTGATCTCACTGATCGACAACGTTGCCGCATTTCCCCTTTACTTGATTATGAAATTCCTGAACCACAGATTGGACAAGCGAAATCGGCTTCACTGACAACGCAGCACACGACAACATCGACTTCCTGCCGTGGTTCCTGGACCAGATGGCCGCCGCTGAGAAGAAGGGCGGGAAGCGGCTGCTCGACTTCCTCGATATCCACTACTACTATCAAGCGGACACGAGCGCGAACGACGACGCTGCGAAGTCGCTAAGATTGCGCATGACGAGGTCGTTATGGGTATGTTCCATTCCTCGTCCTTCCCTCTAAGTACAGATGAATGCTAATTATAAATCACAACCGCAGGACACAACCTACGTCGACGAATCCTGGGTGGGTGTCTCACCGCAGAACCACCAGTGGGACCCGACCATCGTCTCGCTCATCCCGCGTTTCCGCACGCTCATCGACATCCACTACCCCGGCACGCGCCTCAGTATCTCGGAGTTCAGCTCCACTGCAGACACGGATATCACGGGCGGGCTCGTCACGGTGGACATGCTGGGCATCTTCGGGCAGCAGAAGCTCGACGCAGCGACGTACTGGGGGACAGTGGACGAGCTGGGCCCGATCGGGCTGGCGTATTGGTTGTATCGCGGGTACGTTTATCTCACTCATTCCCTGGCTCCTGTGAGTTGCACTAATGTTGCAAACACTACAGATTCGGAACCACCTTCGGTGCCAACAGCGCACAAATCAACCTCGCCACGCCGAAACCCGACACGCAGGGCGTCTACGCCGCCACGGAGGGCGGAAAGCTCTCGCTTGTCATCGTGAACAAGAACCCCGACACACCAATCTCATTCGATCTCGCAAATTTGCCGTTCGGGAAGTACTTCATGCGCCACTTTGGCGGCGGGGCAGGGGTGGCGAAGTGGCAGGTGCGTTTTGTTCTCCTTCAATTAGATCTTTCTGGTTCTTGTCTGAACACTGATCAACACCTCACAGACAACAATTACGATCAGCGCAAGCACCTATATCGTCGTACCCGCGTATACGGCCGTGTTCTTGAAGCAAAATTAGGTGTGGAAGGGGGCAAGGCCTTGTCGTGTTTCTTGCATTTGGTGAGTGGTTTGAGGGCGCTTCACGCTGGTTGGAATTCGTGTGAAGCTGTTTCTATTATTCGCGGTGTATTATCGGGTCAAACAAATTCATTCTTTGCAGTGACTTATTGAGGTTCTTCGTACACACTCAGGTCGGTTACTACATACCTAGACGAAGGCCTCGTCAACCAATGCAGGTCAACCCGCTAAAATCTGGTGAGCTTGAGTTCATAGAGCGTGCTGGGTAGACGGCGGTTCAAATCTGCCCGAGGGTATTCTTTGTCGGCGACTTAGTCTTTTCATTTTGGTGATGTTCCGTGACCAAGGCAGGTCAACCCACACATCTAGCGGAGGTTTAAAAACGTGCTGGGCAGATGGCGGTTCGAATCCGCCCGAGGACATGAAGGCTGTAGAAACGTTTTTTTCAGACTGTTTTTATCTTTAACTCATTCTAACCTGCAGCTGGCACTTCCCACTATTCATGAATTCAAGTTCCGAGTTCCACCAGTGTAGGATACACAATAGTAAGGGAAGTATTTCCCTCGACTCTGAGTCGGCCTTTTATCACCCACATAGGTTCAGCTCCTCTACAGCTCCTGCCTACATCTCACAAGTCCTCGTCGAGGCAGGTCAACCGATTCAAGTATTATATCACTATGTAACACAGGTATTGGGTAAATGACAATTCGATTCCGCCCGAGGACATGCATCTCGGTCGTTCTCTACCTTTTTGATGTCATTCGGGGCCAAATATTTACATCTCCTCACTGGAGTCTGGTTTACGGCTTGATGTGAACCTTCGAGTGGGTGGGGTAGGTACATTTGGTCGTGGATAATCGCTGCTTGATTTGCTTCGTTGTTGGTTGGTCGAACTTGAACTTCCGCCTTGTTCTCGTTTGATGTGCCCAACGGGTGATTCGGCCCCCAAGATACGGAATGTCCCTCTTCTGTATTTAATAGTCGGTGGTTCAGACTTAAATTCACCAGGTTCAGCTCCTGCCTACACTCCTACAATCCTCGTCGTGGTTTGCGGGTTGATGTCAACCATCGAGTGGCTGTGGTTGTTCCACGGGCACCTAGTATTCGTTCTTGTTTAATTGAACTTGAAGTTTAAGCCTTCTCAAACCGGCCTTTGGGTGATTCGGCCGCCAAGATGCGGGATTCTCTCTGTGTTTGCGCTGTGTACTACCCCGGGTAGCACTTCTGTAGGCTGCTGTCTACTACGCGTATGCGTTCACCAGGTTATATTGGTAAATAACGTGAGGCTCAGACGCTGAAAATGTTCTATTAGAAGGTGGTGGAATGAGATAGAGATTCGGTTCATACCTGTCCCAATAATCCACACTAAAGAACGGGGTAAGGTGGATATGGCACGATACCGCGTACACGGCCGTGTTTTTGAAGCAAAGTTAGTGCGGAGGGAAACAATCAACCCTCTTTTGCGTTGGTTGTAACCGGTGACTGGCTTCAAGGCGCTTCGCGTTGGTTGGATTTCGGGTGAAGCTGGTTCTATTATTTGCGGTGTATTATCGGTCAAATAAATTCATTATTTCTGCAGTGACTTTCGTTCACACTCAGGTCGGGTACTACATACGTAGAAAAAGTCCTCGGGGACCAGTGCAAGTCGAACATATCTAGCGTTTCAAAACCTGTGCTGGATACTAGCCGGCGGTTCGATTCCGCCCGAGGACATGGTCCTTGCCGCTAGGCGCTTATTCCTTTTAGTGGTATTACGGCGCTGTTTCATCCAAGTTTCATCGCGGTCCTCTTTTCCTCTTCTCAGACTCCTGTTGTTGGTTTTTGTGCCGACGCCGGCCCAGATTTCCGAGTTCCAACGAGCAAAAAAAAATGCAGCCGATTGAGAACCATGGTGTCACGTATGAACCAGATTCTACTTATGTATGCAGATCCTAAGTCCTCGTCGACCAGGGCAGGTCGGCCTACACATATAGGGCGCGATTAAAATCCTGCCGGGCAGACGGCGGTTCAATTCCGCCCGAGGACATGCTGGCTGTCGCTAAGGCTCTATTCTTTTGGTGGTCCTCCATCGCTATTTTCATTGGGGTCCCTTCCCCTTCTACTGCTGCTGTTCAGACTGTGCCCGGACTGTGTCAACACGGCCCCCGAGTTCCGAGTTCCAAGGAAACAACTGCAGATGATTCAGAAGCGGGGTGTCACGTATGTACCAGATTAAACTTCTGTATGCATATCATAAGTCCTCGTCGATCAAGGCAGGTCAACCCGCGCATCTAAAAAGGAGGTGGAAAAATGTGATGGGCAGACGGTGGTTCGATTCCGCCCAAGGACATATCTCTCTAGCTCTTTCTTCATCTTTTCCTTTTCAATTTCATCCGAGGCCAAATATGTATACCTGCCTCCCTGTTTGTGCGTCTGTAAGCCAGTGTATGGTGGCTGCAGGGACCGTGGATTTTGCTTGGTTTGACTCTTTCTGGTTGGTTGAACTGGAACTGGCTCCCAAGTCGGTCTTGTTTTTGATACGCCCACCGGGTGAGTTGGCCGTCAAGATTCTGATACGGGAGTCTTGTGAGTCTCGACTATGATTCCTCGTCGACCAAGGCAGGGCAACCCACGCATGTAAGTGTAGAAGTCGAAGCCTTTGTGTTAAGTAAATGGCGGTTCGATTCCGCCCGAGGACATGTATCGGTCTTCGTCGTTTTTCTTTTCTCTCACCGCCTTCCTTTTGATGTGCGGGCCACTGTGGATTCTAGTTGATTTGGTTCGTCCTTGGTTGAGTTGATCCACTCTTAAATGTTTATTTTTGACCCTATCCCTGTTCGCTTCGCCGACTGTTTTGATCCGCCCACTCGGTTGATTCGGATGCCAAGACACAGCACTCTGGCTGTTTTGCGCAGTGTACCTGTATACGCCGGGTAGCGCTTCTGTAGGGTTCTGTCTACTTTCTCTTACATTCCCGCGGTTCCGTGGTCTATTTCTTTCTCCTTGGTTATGCGCTGAACAGACGACTTTCTCCTTCCGGCAGGTCGGTGTGGTGTTTCAAGTTCCAACTTCCTTTTGGTTTACCGCCTTCGGACCGACTGCCGACTTTTGCCTACGCACGCCCGAGAGTCCGAGACGCATCTGTTCTCCGCCGCCCCGCTCGGTACCGTCTAAGTCTGGCATCGGTTACGCGGTAGTGTTCGCGAAGGGTCAGATCATAGATTGCGCTTGGACTCGAAGCACTCGAAGCGGCCGGGGCGTAAAGCCGATGTCAGCTTTCGTCCTTCCTTCCGTAACGCGGTCTAGAACTCAATATTAGCGAGGGGTCGAGTTTAGGAGGTGTTGGTCGTATGGCGTGGAGGTTGAAACCTGCAGCCTCGAAGTATTTCGTGAAGTTGAACATTTACTTGTTCGAATTGAATGCTTCCACACTTACATCCTCCCAAAACAATTGAACTTTTGAACCTTGCAAGCGGGACATGTGAATTTTTGGAAGACCGAAAGTTACGGAAGTAGACGGAAGTAGCGTTGCAGAAAAACGGCAGACAGCGACGGCTGCGTGGGCGCAGATAGGGGATAGGCGCAGATCCTGATAGATCGGATCACCTAAGACGACATTCGTGTGTCGTGCGATTTTCATTGTTTTTAATTTTCTGTTGCTGTGGACGTAAATTGCCATGGCCAGTGCTCTTTTCCGGCACAAGTTGAAATGCGTCATTCCTTTTTTCAACCGCTCCAACCAAACCGAACAATCCGACCCCCCGCTCCCAATAGTAGCCTCGAACGATGTTCCAGGCTGTCCCGACGCATCGGCAGCCGGGGCAGCTGATATGATACCCTCGGAGGTTCTCACTAGGTTCTCCAAGTTTCACACTGTTTCACACTCCACCGAAGAAGCAAGAAGCACCAAATTACCACAGTTTTGATTCTGATTCCGCTTGTATTGTTCTCCCTCGAAAATCAGAAACCAACAGAAACCAACCCCTATAAGTATCGATTATCATCGACTTTGCTCCGTTCGCCGCTGTTCCCCCGCATCCGGACGCCACCATACATCCTCCTGTTTGTCACCGTCAGTCTCGTTCTTCCGGTTGTCAGCCTCGACCTTCTGGGTGCCCGCCACATCCTCCTGGGCCCCATACACACGAACGCTGGCCCGCACGATGAGCCACCCATGGCCGAAGACGATAATGCACCCCTTTGCCGCGCTCCCCGAGCGCGCGCTCGACGCCGACTACTTCGCGCCGTACAACAAGCTCCTCTACCACCTCTTCCCCGCCGACACGAACTTCCTCGTCGCCCCAGGGCCGTACCCCCCGCGGTCCATCCCCGCAAGCAACAACACCGCCGCCGGCGCTGGCGACGCAGGCCTCGAATTCACCGTGTTCTACAACGACCTCCCCGTGCTACTGCTGCACATCACTTCGCCAGAGCTCCTCCGCTGGCCGTCCGCAAGGGCAGCAGCGGACGCTGCCGCCCGGAGGCGGCTGCGCGACCTCGTGGATTTGTGCCCGCTGCCGAAGCTGTACGCCGTGAGTGCGTTTGGGACGAAGGTGCGGTTCTATGCGGCGGTGGCGGGCGAGGGGATCGACCCGCCTGTCAATGTGTGGGCGCCCTCGTACCCCCGAACCGACTCGTTTTCTTCAAACTCGCCGAATTCGCCGAATTCGCCGGCGAGTGCTACGTCGCCGCATCGTGTCAGTACGAGTACGAACGGGAGTGGTGGATCGAGTAGCGCTAGAGGGAGCGGGGGACGCGGGGGACGCGGGGCGAATGGGAACGCCAACGGGAACGGGAGCGGGGGTAATACGTTCAGCAACAACGGCTTCGGGCCTGACCCCGCGCCGCTCAACCGCTGGAACAGCGATATACTGGATGGGGAGGGTGCGAACCTGTTGAAGCAGTCGGTGGCGGAGATTATTGCGAGGATTTATTTGACGGATGGTGCGTGTTTCTCCTTTTTCCGTGCCTTTTGGTGTAGCTTTTCCTATTCTGCTTTTCTGTTTCCATTCTTTTGTCCTTCTTCACGGCGCGCGCAAACTACATACTACTTCACCTCGTCCCTCCTTCTACCCCGTTCCTTTTTCCTTGTCACTAACGCGCAACCCATCATTTCAGCATACGAATGAATGATTCCCCTGGATCCACCGACCTTGTGTGCAAATATACCCGTGCGCGAGCCTCGCCGCATGTCTGGACTGTAATGTGCGCCACACCGCCGCATTTCGACTGCATACCGGTTTGTGACGAGGGAACGGCTTTTTGACAACGGGAATCGCACCCCCAACCAGCAACCAACAAGTACATACCACTAAATTAATCGCGCACCATGCGCCATGTAATGTACCTCAACTGTAATGTGTACTTACCACCTACCCTGTGTTCTGCTAGTGAAATTCATTGTGTTTCGTTGGCGTATCCTCCCAATCTTGCCATTCAACCGCGGAGTGAGGATAAATCGGAACGCCATCGAAAGAGAACAGCCTAGCCTGGCCTAGATTCGATGTAGAGAGTTACAATTAATTCCTAACGGGGCACACTGTAACACACGAATTCAACTGCGAGTTCAATAATGAACATCGATGTCTCCCCGTCCAGCCTCAAGCAATCTAGATAATCACCCAGGCTTTTCGTTGTAAAGATTTCACATCCAACTCAAAACCAATCGCAACTGACTTCAATGCAATTTCGCAGGCGTAGTACGCATACACCGCTCATCTCGGAATATGTTCAGCCAACCGAACACCTGAATCCGAAAGGAGATGCTGACACCGCTGACTCATTCGGCATCGCAGTCGCGGCAGCCGGCAACACGGCGTCGTTGCGGCGTCGAGCATTTTTGCTTCATACACTCATCACTGCGCTCCGACGACGCTGACGGAGGCGATTATGAAGCCCGCAATCGACGCCGGAGACGTCTCCTCACGGCAGCTTTCGTCAGTAATGGGAGCGCCTTACCAGCATTCGAACATCGTATCGAACCAATATCGAGCAGCGTATTAAAGCGGGATGCATTTGCGCTGCAGCTCAAACAGCCATCCAGAACACCCACCACAACACAACATTCACAGAAATTTGAATCCGACATACACACACTTTGAAATGCCCTCCCTAATCACTGTTCGCACATCTAACTCGACCTACGCGCCGTCCTACATCCCCGTCGCGATCTTCGTCGGCGGCACATCTGGCATCGGGCGCGCCACAGCAGAGGCTTTCGCACGATACACCAACGGCAACGCGCACATCATCCTCGTCGGGCGCAACGCCGCCGCCGCCGCGGAAATCATCGCGGCCTTCCCCAAACCTGCGGCGTCTTCCTCGACATCGGCGGCATGGAAGCACGAATTCGTCTCGTGCGACGTGTCGTTGCTGCGTAACGTCCATGCTACCACAAGCGAGCTGCTTGCGCGCCTCCCGCGCGTGAACTTCCTCGTTCTCTCGGCGGGGTACTTCAGTCTCGCGGGGCGCGACGACACCGCTGAGGGGCTCGACCGGAAGCTCGTCGTGAGCTACTATGCACGGTGGGCGTTCGCGACCCGGCTGGCAACGGCACTGGAGCGCGCAGCAGCGAAGGGCGAGGCGGCGAGTGTGATGAGCGTACTCGGCGCCGGGCATGGGCCCGCGGTTGATCTAGAGGACCTGGGATTGGAGAGAGGCTATAGCGGGAAGGCGTCGATGGACGCGTGCGCGACGTATACTGATCTGATGGTTGAAGTGAGTTTCTTTCTTCCCTTTTTATCGTTCCGCAGTGATATATAATAACTAACTCAACCAACCCAGGAACTCGCCGTACGGCACCCCACCATCGCCTTCACGCACACTTTCCCCGGATTCGTCAACACGCCGCTGTTCAACTTCGAGCACTGGGCCGCGCGCCTCGTGTCGCCCCTCATCAAGCTGGTGCTCTATCTGATGGCGAAGAGCGAGCAGGACGCGGCGGAGTACCAGCTGTTTGGGCTCTTGTCTGCCGCTCGCGGCGGATACAGGCGCGGGGAGCATGGGGACGTGATCAAGGCGGCACCAGTGTACGGAGTGGGACGGAGCGAGACGTCGGGCAAGGTATGGGCGCATACGGAGGGGGTTGTGGGGAGGCGGGAATGAGTGAGGGGACGTCTCAGTATTATATTCTTTGAGTCCCGCATACAATTGGACGAACATATCTCGCAAAATTCCTATAATTCCGACAGAGATCCCACTCTATTATGACTCCTCCATGCGTGCCTAGTTTGTAGAATTTGTGGCCTATGGCTAATTGCCACGAGCTTGAACATCGTAGTTCGAATTAGATCCACCTCAGATACAAGGACGTCTTGATTTTCTTTTTTTTCACTCTTCTTCCAACTTGAATCTTATTTTTTGCGGTCGACACACCAGCGTGTTTGGATGCTCATCAACGATCTAATATTTGTTTCTACCGTGTTACAGTACAGGAAGACCCCACTAGACCTGTGTTTCATCCACATGCGTCTACATGCAGTGTCTACCGGGGGAGGTATATTAAAATGCAAGCAGAATCAGCCTCCCATTCTCATCGAAATTACAATTTTGCCAAACAAATATGTAGCTTGTTCGATGCAAATTCTACGGCGAGTTGACTCAACTTGAGCCCGGGTCGTTCGTACTGTTACTGTATCAGCTCGGTCAATTTGCTTTTACTGGTTCTTGGCGTGCGGTACTGGTACTGAGCTGGCGGCAGAGATTAAGAGTTTACATACATGCCCATGGGAGGCTCGGAGCCTGAGGATCGGTTTGAAAAGTGAAAAAGTTCCAGTGGATGCCGCGCTGACCATGAAACTGATATAAAGGGAAGTCGGCTAAGATTTTTTACTTGTTTGCATATCCTTCAATGTGGCACCAGTCGGGGGAAGTGGGCGAGGAAGATGCTCGGGTGTTCCGAAGGAGTCAACAGGGCCCAAAAGTCATGGAAAAATCCCTGTAGATGATACGTAGCAGATGCGATTTTTTTCCGAGGGAACCTTCCCTTCCGTCCCATGTTCGACCTTCGTGCTTCGTGCTCGTTTTGATGCAGTGAGTACTACTGACTGCCGTCGAAATCTACAGACGGCACTGAAGATCAAAGACCCTGCTTCATTGTCCACGGGAAAAAAAGAGATCCACTCGTCTGTTATATATACAAACAGGGATTGCCCGGATGAAATGCTGCCATGTCCGGGGGACGGAATGTATCGGGTATGGTTTTCCGTAGTGCAATTCATCTAGGAAAGACAAAATCTACGTGAAGCTCTTTGATCCTTTCCACCAGCAACAGGAGGAGGAGGAGGAGGAGAGTGTATTACCGCTGCGGTCCCATTGAGGAACATGCGGCTACCGTACCTACAGAGAACATCGGCCTTGCTTCGGCCGTGAAGTTTCATCACTGGCTGCATAAATATTCGGTGACATCACGGTAGACCGGTCTGTCAGTGTTTATCCAAGTTCCATTATGTACAGATTCGGAGAGTATTAAATGGCCAGGTTGAGCTTGCAGTGTTGGCCGTGAAGGCCTTAAATCGGGTCTCCGGAATTCTGAAGGCCATTTGAAGCTTAAGGTCTTAAAGAGAATTTCCCGTCTTATTGAAAAGAGTTTCACGCGTATATTGAACGCGTGTCCAGGGAGCTCAGAGCAACAGAGTACTCGGAAAAAAGAATTGCCGTATGCAATCGATTTTTGATCGGATCCGGCGAGTTGAGTTGGGACTTGAAGGGGATACATCACATGTGCAAACAGAAGTCCTTCTCTTCGCAAACCGTCATGGACGTTTTGGCGCAAGAGCTCATCGACTCCATCGTGGAGGAAATCGTCGGCGAAGCAACCCTCCAAACGTTCTCCCTCGTTGCTAGACTCTTCGTTGAGCCCTGTCAGCGCCGCCTCTTCCGAGAACTGCAGTTCTTCAATTTTGGACGTGCTGGGGACACGCAAGGCCTCGTTCAACGAGCCTATCTGCTCTTCCATACTTCGCCGCATCTGCGCTCCCATGTTCGCACTCTTGCTTTCGATGGCGTCGAAACTCTACGAGACCCAGGCCTCGCCGCGTTGACATCGATAATTCGCATTCTGCACAACATCACTCATTTGATCCTGGTCCGCGTCAAGTGGAACGATGGATTTCCGAACTTCATAGACGCGATTTCAGCCAGCATTCTCCGTCCATCCCTCCAGTCATTGACCATGCTTCTATGTAATCCTGTCCCCGCGAACCTCCTCACACAAGCGACAACTCTGCGGCATTTGATCCTGCATCAAGTGGTCGTGGAGAACCATGATACCAAAAGCAGCCTCGAACCCATTCCATTCTCGTCTTCCCTGACAGGCCTTTATATCGCTGACGGCATAATTCCTACCAACGTCTTGCCATGTCTCGTGGCGCTGAAACACCTCACACTGCTTTCCACCCAAATATCCCCTCCCGACTTCGCTGATACTCTGACTGCTCTATGTCCCGACGGTTTAGAACATCTAACGATTGGAATGTCGGGTGATTTTTGAAATCGATGTTTTGCTTCGCATGCTAACAATCACGATGTATGCAGTCCGGTCGCAAATCCCCACCACTCTGCTTGCCCGACTCGAATTCTTGCGATCCATCGAACTGCGATTTGTCCTTGTGGCGGAAATTACGCCGAGTGCGCTTCTAGCCGCCGTACCCGATCCTGTCCGCGTGCCGCAGCTGGAGACGCTCACGTTATTCGTTGTCGACCCCCAGTTCATCACCACCGATGCCGACCTCGACGTCGACCTCGACGCCCGACTGCAGTCGTGGTGCCATCTGCGTGCTTTCAAGATCCACGTCCGGGCGGCAAAGAGCGTCTCTGCCGACACACAAGACCACCCGCTCTTTGCGTACATCCAGGCGCAATTGCCGAGAGCGCGGGAGCGTGGTCTGCTCTTCTTTTCGAACGACGTACTACGAGGTCTCGAGGGCATGTAGCTGACGATGTTTATGAGGTTCGCGGTCAACCACTCTTGACGTTTTGCATTGATTCTAACACTTCTCTGTAGGGTTATTCATGCTTGAACTTTTCTACGTTTCTATCGCTGTTGCCGGGCTTCGCGGTATAAATCTTGATGATAACTGTGCTACAGTTGGTTTTGGAATCAGAGCAAGGCCGACACACCATCATCCTGGGATACCAGAACAGGCGGTGTTCCTTGGGGAAGAGGTAGCAGCTCAATTAACAGCAACCATCCGCCCAGACGACCTCCCCCATCCTTCCTCCAGGGAGCGGCAAACCGGATGTCGTTGGTCGAATTCGACCGCAGAGTAGAAGATCAAATAGAAGAGCCAGCGCAAGGCACAAATGAATTCAGCCCCTTGCAAAAAGGTAGAAGTCATGCGGAAAAAAGTACGGTTCCTGCTTCCATTCAACTTGGTATACTCAGCAAATGATCAGCTTTCAGGCCACCCGCCAGAAAAATCCCATCTCAAGTCAACATACAAAAAACATTCGAACAGTCGAAGTCATATATTTGGACGCGGGGAGTCGAACCCCGACTTACAGCTGATATTCTCGTCTTTAGATCACTTGCTTGACTGAATGCTGTTGTGCACCGCGCACCACGCCCGACATCGAACCAAGTGCTAGTATCAGTGCCGACGTAAAAATGAATAAGTACTGGTATTGACCTGAACCACACAACAGCCTCTGAACTACGTACGAATTTGGAAATAAGGGCAGTGATGTCGGAAAAAAGCTGTTCAGCATGCAACGGCATGGTACAGCATGCGACCTTGGGACGGCATCAAAGTGGTTCGAAGGCGTGGCGGACGGGCTTTGAAGCACCGTTTAAGGACACATCTGAGTTCCAAGCTGTTGCATGCCATCTCAAGATATCATGTACCACCAGCGCGAACATAATGCTTTTGGGGGGGAGAGACGGGTCACGGGTCTCAACTGTAGATCGTCCAGTTTCCTCGGTTCTCTGCATTATATTCGAGATGGAGGAGAGTGGTGGCCCGTGGGTCGGCAGAGATGGGCTTTGGGCTTCGCTACGACGGTGAGCTTCTCGCTCGGGCCCAGAGTCCGAGACGTGTGTATCATTGGATGATTTGCGACGAGGGATACCGCGACGAGCCATTGCGTTGAGGGTCCAGGGTGCCGGAGGTGCATTTTTGGGAGGTGGAGTAATGATGTCATAGATTACAGCATGTGCAATATATAAAGCCCCACTCTTCTCACCGCAACTCCAACTCTTCCTTTCCTTCCACCACCACCGTCGTCCTCTCAATCTCAGCGTTCTCGCTCGAGGTATGCATGTGCACCACTGGCCGCAACGACGAGGACCTGACTAATTCAGCTCTCGCATCCTTCTCCTCATCAAGTAGTATGTATCTGCATCCTTTTCTTACCCATTCCCTCCGGACGAACCTACGCAGAATTGTTTTCGATGACTGGTTTCGGGGTACGCAATTGTCTTTCATCATTTTACTGATGTCTGCGTACATTCCAAGTTCCTCATAGTATTCCTTCTCGTATGTTGATCGTCAACTCGATCATCCACCGTGCTAATGTTGGCGCACAGGCTCGGTATATACGCTGTCCTCTGTAGTGCTTCCCTGTCGTATTACCTTCTCAATATACAATGTTTTTATCTTCCTTTGTTGCGTGCAGTGTATCAAATTGATCAGAAATATTATTGACCAGATAAGCAATGCTGGCTTTAAGAAACATAGAAGGCGTTAAAAGGTTGCAGAGCACTATAGAACCATAGCAGACCTTGCAACTCAGGGCCTGGATGGGAAGCGGTTGGAGGATTCTTACCTGTGCGTTGGAAGCCAGCCAAAACCATGCGACCATGGAACGGCATGCAACAGCTTCAACGCCGATTAAACCCGATTTGGATTTTTCCGACAGAGGCGGGTGAGTGAGCTTCTTCAGTTCGGTGAGCGAGCAAGTTGGGCATGTGCGGATTCGATTCACTGGATTGAACAGATGCGAGCTGATTTGCTGACGGGAAGGAATATCTCGGTGACGCTTAACTTGCCATCAAGGCATTCAATGCCGCTGAAGTAGATCATCTTACGGTCAGGCAAAAGTCATGCGGAATCGAGTACTGTTCCTGGTTTGCTCACCTTGCTCTACTCAGCAAACGATCGCCCCGCGCCACAGAGATGTGGCTGATTCTCGAGGCTGGAGAAATGTAAAGCCAAAAAAGCGAACGTAGGAAGTCGTATTCGGGCGCGGGGAATCGAACCCCGACTCAACAGCCACAGTCTTGTAGTTCGCCTTCTTGACAGGAGGCTGCCGTGCACCGTGCACCGCACCCGAGGTAAGTATGCATATCTCGGCCCCAGCACAAGTTGACAGATAAACGACCGATGGAACGGAGTTGGATTGAAGAGTTAAACTGATGATGCGCTGAACTGATAACTCACCAAATTCGAGTCGCATATATACCGAGAACGAGGATCCTCTCTCTCTACCACCCATGGTTACCTGAAAGTCGCTGTTGTCAGTGTCTCACTTAGCGGAGGAACAAAAAAAGAAAACCCAGAAAAAATATAAACAAGTGCTTAAGAAAAGACGAGATATTCGGGTGCGGGGCGTCGAACCCCGACTCGCAGCTCGCACTAATATGCCACTTCAAATAGCGCTGTTGTGCACCCCGCACCACACCCGAGGCAAGGATATAGCTCGGGCCCAGCACAAGTCCCGGCCTAGAAAATGGCGTTAGAATCAGGAAACCCTGATCATGCTTTGAACTCTTTGAAGTTTGAATTGACAACTTACCAAATTGTACATACCGAGGACAAGCATCCCTCTCTCTGCCGCTGGAGACCATCATGGGCTTGGCTTGAACGTCGCTGTACTCTCAGTATTTCGGCGAAGGAACAGAAAAAAAAACCAGGAAAAAAATAACACAAGACGACATGGCATTCGGGCGCGGGGAGTCGAACCCCGATGCGCAGCTCGCACTAATATGCCACTTCAAATAGCGCTGTTGTGCACCCCGCACCACACCCGAGGTAAGGACATATATCTCGGGCCCAGCGCAAGTCCCTGCCTAGAACTCAGGGAAAACCTTCATGATGCACTGAACTGATACCGATGCTTTGAAGTTCGAACTGAAGTTACCAAATCGCATATATACCGAAGACATGCATCTCTCTCTCAGCCGCCGGTGAATATCATGGGCTTAACCTGAACGTCGCTCTACTGCCAGTATCTCAGCGCCGAGGGGGGGAACAAAAAGAAAAGAAAGAAAAGTCCGTATTCGGGCGCGGGGAATCGAACCCCGACTCACGGCCACAGTCTTGTAGTTGGCCTTCTTGACAGAATGCTGTTGTGCGCCGTGCACCACACCCGAGGGAGGTAAGTATGGATATCTCGGCCCCAGCACAAGTTGACAGATAAACGACCGATGGCACGGAGTTGGATTGAAGAGTTGAACTGATGATGCGCTGAACTGATAACTCACCAAATTCGAGTCGCATATAAGTATACCGAGGAGGATCCTCTCTCTCTACCACTGGGGAAGATCATGGACTTGACCTGTACTGTCATTTCCTCGGAGCAACAAAAGAAAAGAAAAAGACGTGGGCACAAGCACTATTCAGGCGCGAGGAGTCGAACCCCGATCTGCAGCTCATACTGGCCTGCCGATTTACGTAGCGCTGCTGTGCACCGCGCACCACGCCCGAACAAAAGACAACTGGGGTTCGGTGAGAGGTGGGTTCTTTGACGAGATATTGGGCACTGAACAGCACAAAGACCTGACATCCGAAGCCTCTGCCAGACTGAAATTCACTGGATAAATAAATCTGAGCAGGAAATTCCGTGCTCAAATACCTCACCGCATACTGGGAAATGAGCGGACCTAGTACCCGGAGACTTGGCGGAGATGGAGTAGTTTCGGGATTTGAGACGCTGAATCAAGTCGTCCGGCCTTTGTAGCTTAGGTAGGTCGGCGGGAGTGTGGTTTAAATCAAGGCGACGTGAAGTTGAATGTGACGGGATATAGGGAGTCTGAATTTCACAGGATAAAAGTGGATGGTTGAGAGCCCCGAAATGGTGTGCTGACTGTTCAGATCATGCGCAAAAGGATGTCGCCTGAGATGCGGGGAGCGTGGATTCTGCGACCCATTAATAACGTCCGTTCAGCTATTTGTGAGTAACATGAACTCCATCCTGAGATTTGTGAAAGATCGGTTCTGCGATACGAGATGCCTACCCAAAAAAGGAACCACGTATCGGACTCGCGCTTCTGTGCATCGTGCGCCACGCCCTACGGCAAAATAAATGTGAACCTCGGTCGCACATCAGAGTCGGAACCTATACTCAGAATTCGAGTTACCGGTTCAAATCAAAGGGTTCCGCCCCGGTCCGAGAACAAAGGCTTTGAAGCGTTAAAAGGGGCGAACTTCTGGCAGTTGAGAGCTTAGCTATCCGGCTCGGGCACTTAGTTGCGTATGTAGTCTGAAGCTGGTCAAATACGTGGTCTAAAGCAAAAGTTAACAGGAAAAACACATAGCGGCGCGGGGAGACTAATATTGATCTCCGGGAACGTTAGATGTTGGATGTGTGCTCTGAGACCTGGAAAGAGCGACCGAGAAAAGTGTGTGGCGTCTAAAAAGCGCGGAGACAGAGCGCCCAGGTGAGCAAGGACGAGCGGAATCAGCGGTATTGGAGATATTGGAGGTCTGGCGTACTATTTATCCCCACGAGCGAAGCGGGGCTTTCTGTATCATATCCGACAAACTGTCGGATATGATCATGATGGAGGATGTCCGACATTGACGCGAAATGGAAATCGAGAAAGTTGACGCGGAACAGAAGTAGATAAAGTCGACGCGAGATTGAGGATATTGCTGCATTCGTATCCTGAATTTGAGGTTTTGCGTTTTGCGAATTGAGGATAATATCACGGGGTTCGAAGGGGCACGTCGGGGCCTGAGTACTGTGTAATGAGGGGAATTATTGATTGGTGAGTGGTGCAGGGCGGTAAGCATATCATTGATAGAACTACATGTAGACGGAATACGCACCCGGACGCGGGCACCAGCCCTTCAGTTCGGCACGGCGAATACTGATCGCATCCTGCTCGCAGGTAAGTTGGCATTGAGTACCCGACATAAATAATATCAACGCAGCGCTGGAGAGTCGTAAGAGAAATAATAATTTTGATGCTGCAGCGACTTAAGGCCTGAGCTCAGATATGAGTGAAGTCATCAGTATCAGTTCTGTCTTTGGTCATAAGTCGACGCTAGTCGACGACGGTCGGGGTTCAGTGCTGGTTTCGCTGTGGAGCCGTTTTTCCATTTCCAACCTGATGAAACTGCGACTTACTTTTCCGTTGATTAAAACGCACACGTACAAAAGATGTGAGATACCGAGTTGCGGGATCGGAATCGAGAAGAGAACTATGGGTATTCAAGACCTCGTGGCGTTGTGCCGCGGGAAACCGAAAGTGAACCGAAAGGGAACTGCGAATAGTTCATCAATGAACAACCGATGGGGCATATGTAGTATGAGGTGCACGCACGCTGTGGCTGTGCTAGGAATCCATATCCGGTTGTTTGTAGTTAGTTGTCACCACTACTTGTTCCCTTTTTTCCATCGCCTGGCCCACTTTCGCGGCCCAAGGCGCCATCTCGCTTGCCCACAGCCGACGCAGGCGCATTTCCGCTAGCAGAGACCCCGAGAGGTCTCCAACGCCGATTCGGGATTCCGGAGGCAACTAACAAGTATTCGAGGATTCTTTCGAAATTCAGGATTCTGTTCAGCAACCGCAGATTCGGAATTGAGGTTCTCAGGTTGGAGACGAATTCGGAATCAAATTCGGAATGGGATTGAACTTTCGAGAGAAACGCCGGAATAACACTGAGAGAAGCGGAGAATGGTTTTGAATTGATAGGGTACATGCTGTAGAACCATTGGCAGCAGAGTGGAGAGCATGACGGGGCAGAGAGAGGCTTCAAGATCTAGAGCGCATCATATGTAGCGGTGGGACTGTGGCGACGTTGACAATACAGAACGACCAGGTGCGCGGACAAAGGTGGCGAGAAAGTGCAAGAGAGGACGTATCGGATCAAGTCGGAGGTCGTGTGTGGAGTCGGAGCGAGAATCGCGATGCCGGAGACACGGGCATGAGTGGGGGTAGAGCGCAGGGAGGAGAAAGGCGGTGTGGAAGGATGTACATGCATGAGGGCGGTCGCAGGGGGCGTGGTGTCGCAGCGGAGGAGGCTGGGAGCGACGACGACGAGAAGGGCTGGGCGTACTAGAACGAGCAAAGGATGGAGATGAGTCATGGAGAGAGCGCGTTGGGAGCGATAGCGAGGACAGGATGAGTAGAATCGCGAGGGGACGTCGTGGTGAAGCACGAACAGAATCTCCGTTAGCAGGATGACGTCCGAGTCCTAGTCGTGGCGGCGCAGAAGGAAAAGGAAGGTTTGATTCAAATCAGTGGCAGTGGCGACACCTTGGAATACCGTGTAAGACCCAACCCACACAGAGAAATCCTGTCGACCTCTAGCAAAGAAAAATCAAAAATCTATATCGACTCTCGACCAATTCGGGTGCGGGGAGTCGAACCCCGATGCGCAGCTCGCAATAATATGCCACTTCACCACGCCCGAACAAAAGTGAAGCGGGGTTCCGTGGGAGGTGTGAGGTTCTTTGGTGGGCTGTTAGGCCCCCAATTGTGTGGGAGATATCGTGTTCGAAGTACGAAAGGGTACGAAAGGGCAGGCCGAATGAATTTTGAATCTCCTGGGGGAAAGAAAGCTGGATGGCTTCGGAAATCAGCTCTGGATTCTGTGAAAGCTGGTGGCAGCAACGACCATACCGAGTGATGCTTGCTCGTTATCTTGAGCCACGCTTGAGAGACAAAAAAACTGTCCCATTCGCCGTGTCGGAGCTCAACCAGGAGAATAGGATCTACATAATCTAGACGGGTGAACATAATTCCAAGGGGTGAATAAATACATACTGTAAATCGACGAACAAGAGACAACATACAGTAGTCCCGACGCAGGGAGCCGAACGTTAGCCCATATTTGCGGCGGATGGTATTGACTTTTCTTGGATCGAGTGCTGTTGCGCACTTAACGCCACACTGGGTGCGTCGAGGTACGAGTGAATGGTCGACGAGGGTCGGCAATTTCGAGGGCGATTCCGAATCAGTTCCGCTCATGTGGATCCGTTTTCCTTCGAGTAGACGACGTCAGTAGCCAGCCTCCGGGCGCAGGGTCTGAACTGGGAAGAGAGAGGAGCAGACTCGCGGCCCGGCCCGGGGAGCAGACTCGCGCGTGGAAACGAAACTGCGAATAATTAATGAGCGGCCCCATTAATAATCACAATAAAATTGCAGTGTCACCCCATATGACCGATTGGTGGAGGTAGGTAGGTAGGTAGGTAGGTAGGTAGGTAGTATTACACGGCACGGTCCGAATAACGAACGCCGGTTCCAGGGATTATCCCGGTGTACAAAACAAGCTAAATTACACCATTGCCCCTGGACCTCCATGCACTAATTAGGACGAGCTCGCAGACACCATGAATCCTTCCATGCCCTGCTGTAGATCCTAGCCAATACACAGAAGCAGTTAGTCACCATATCGCAGTCCACTACCCTTGATAAACTAAGGACGGTGTAACGGCACAGAATAAAAAGCCTCAAGAACATCATGCACATATTTCGCAACCAAAACGATCGTGCTTCGTTGATAGATCATGGCCTTTAAAAAGGCAACGGTATCATGATCTAGTGACATTTGTTGCATAATCGGTGCGGTACGTAGCAATTTCTCCAGAAACACATTGCGTAGTTCAAGAACAGCAACTGAATTTTTGCATTCTAGTAGCGCATGCTCCGGAGTTTCCACGGACTGCACGCAAAATCGACAGAGTCGTGCTGCGCGAGGTACTGGTTGTTTAGCATGATCCACATGGCGTAGCTTCTCAACGGCAAGCATATGGGTAGAGAGCATGATAGAGGTGAGAGCCTCTCAGTGCTTTTGAGTTTTAACCATAGTCAAATAATGCCGTAGGTAAAGCGTAATCGCAATTGGTGGCTTGTCCTTTTGAGGTTCACGTCGGCCGTGCAAAAGGTATAGTTTATCAGACGAATCAATTTCCCGTTGTAGCCAGGTCATTGTCAAGGATTCAACCAATTTTGCATACACCTCGATTGTTTTATCGGTCGCGTTGTGCATGTCAGGTGGAGGGCAATGAAATGGCAATTTGGATGCTGCTTTACAGACATCTCCAAACCAAGATCTTTTACCCCGTGCAGCGAGTTCAACAGAATTGTGGAGAAGAACACGGGGAAATTGAGTCGGTTGTAATGTGAGGAGATAGCGTAAGTGTCCAAGCAGAACCAGATAACGGCGGACTCGCAAGGGCATGATTCCTGTTTCGGTGAAGAGCAGCGCAATCATCGAATGGGAGTGGACATTGAGAATCTGGCGCAGAAAGCTGACTTGAATATCACAGAGCTCTTTGACATGGTTATCTTCACTGTCAGGGGAGACTTCGCACCCATGGATTAAATGACAGTCTACCCGGGCCATGTATAGTTGTTTATATTCCTTAACAGTCAGGCGGCCAGCAGAATCTTCAAGTCCCATTATGCGATGAACACAGTAGCGCGCCGTGCTTGCTTTCATCTTATAATGGTCTTCAAACATGTTGGGTTTGTCAGTGCGGAAGTGCACACCGACATATTTCTCACGGTTCGTTATGTTCAGGATATGCGTGCCGAGACGGAATTCTGGAGTTGGTCTGGGTACGGGCCCAAAAATAAGGATCACTGTCTTCATAAGATTGATAACGATGAAGTTCCTTGAGCACCATACTTGAAGGGCTCGCAGCTTGCGTTGCAATCCAGAGGCCGAGAGCGAGACGAGAAGTATATCGTCTGCTTGAGCCATGATGGAGATTCTAACCGCGGAAATAATGGGATCGTCCGTATCTGGAAACATAACCAGGTCGGCCATGAACAGATTCCATAACACTGGAGAGGCAGGGTCACCCGTCAGAAGTCCAACAAAGGCTTTGAATTCTGCTGAATTAATGTCTCCGTGTCGGACATAATATTCCATTCTGCGGTATAGCATACGCAGCCAGTCGAATATTGCACCTCCCATTCCCATTCGGACGAGTTTCAGCCAGAGAGTGGGCTGGTCAGTTGAAGGGAAAGCATTGGTTGCATCCACAGCTGCGACGAAAAGAGTGAAACCGTTTGCACGCGCCCATTCTTTCAGACATCGCAAAATGAAGGGATTATTGTTGGTTCTATATCCCTCCCTAAATCCGTTCTGGTAGTCAGGAATGAGTCCCCGTGAGTTTGCCCAGTCTGTAATTCGTTTGTGGATTAATAGCGTCAGAAGCTTCAAGACACAGCTCTCTAGAGCAATAATCCGATAGCTGTCTGGATTGGTCGCCAACTTTCCGCGCTTCAAAAGTCCAATTATGACTGTCCTAAACCATATACTTGGACCATCATGCTGTCGAATGCATTCGTTAAGAAGCAGGGCCAGTTCATCATTGGGTATGTCCACGATGTCGGCATAGACAATTGCATCCTCGCCTGAAGAGCTTTCCATAGAGTTTTTGCGCAGGTGATCTTTGAGCCATTCTATGTTCTCCTCTGTGAACTCCGAAGAGAAAAGCCCTTCTGGCGTTGAGTCTATAGTGTGATCGGGCAGCATTGAGGCTAATATCCGGTTCATTTTATGCTGCGCACTGTCAAAAGAATCTGGTAACTTTGCAGGGAGATTCAATCGTTTTTCAAACACGTCTTTGAGATCATGCGCTGTAACTGAGATCGGGTTGGGAGCTGGGTCAGCTAACCGTTTAACAGTTTTCCAGAATGCACCAGTAGACGGTGCCTCCATGAGGCTCTCGCGATTCCTGTCACGTATCTCATACATTCGATCTCGTCCTCGATGTGCGCTAGGATACAAAGCTCGTTTTTGAACCTGTTTCACCTTTTCTGCTTCTTTGCAATCGTTGGGTAGGGCGGTTATAACCTTTTCGATTGGGATCTCCGGTTGTATTTCTACCTGAACTCGCGGAACGGGAAGTTCTGGTGGAGATGGATTCCGAGGCAGTTCACAACCTGCCGCCGACAGTTCTTTCGCTGCTGTTAGATGTCCGTTAACGACACCCTTCTTGAGATGTTCAAAGTGCAACGGTGCGGAGAAAGATGCGCGTAACGCGCCGAACGCGGTCTGACGACGAAAATGAATTTGGAATCGGAACCGAGGAGCAGAGCCGTGGGACTGGGAATTTGAGATCCCTGGCATAGCGCCGAGCGTGTGCCGCTGTGCGGCGGGACCACGGAAACCGAAACGGATTCACTGCGGATAGTCCGTTAACGGCCGATTGATTGATGGAGAGTGGAGAAGAATAAAGCGCACGCAAACGCCCGAAAGTGTAAGGATCCGAGAGTGCGGGGTCGTCTAGCAAATATTCGAGAATCTGTTCAAAATCCGAGCTTCTGTTTGGAGAATTCGGAATAGAGAAGGGAGCACCGGAAAATGACACTGAGAGAAGCGGAGTGGTTTGAAGGGTACATGCTGTAGAGGAGTTGGCAGCAGAGAGCGCGATGGGAAGTTGGGGAACGAGGTGAGCGGAAGTGGAGGAACGAGTGGGGAGCATGACCGAGCAGAGAGAAGCTTCAAGAGCGCATCATCCGTGGCGGTGGCAAAATAGAGCGAGCAGGGAGAACGAGAAAGTCCAAGAGAGGACGTATCGAGTCGAGTGGAATGCACCCACGCGGCGTGCGCCGTGTATGTCGTGTGTGGAATCGCGATGCATAGGGAGGCGAAACGTACAGCGGCGTGAGTGGAAGTGGGGGCGCGGTGAATGGGCGGAGGAGGGGGGAGGGAGGGGTGTGGAAAGGGGTGTGGAAAGGGGCGAATTCAGAAGGACGGTTGTAGAGGTTTTGCAGGGGGTGTTCCAGCGACACGGGCCATCGGGGCAGGGTCTCTCCGGAATCCACGTGTGAGGCGCGGCGCGTTGTGGGGACTAGAGAAGGGGATCATTTGATCTTGAAGGGATTTGGATGGAGCGGAAAGGGGCACATACTGAATGAGGGCCGAGCCGCAGAGTCCTTGCAGAGGAGCAGGAGTGGGCGACGGACGGCGACAGTTCTAACGAGCAAACGGATCGACAGGAGGGTCGTGGAAGTCATGCATAGAGTTCAATGTGAGCGCGGTGGGAAGAGCATGTCGTGAGAGTCGTCGCGTTGCGGATGGCACGGCGCACATCGCTAGCGGCCACATAGTAGATTTGCACGGACGACTTGGAGAGGGCCAGCGCATACATAGCGACGGTGTAGGGGGCGATATGAGTCCTCCGGGATCTTAACGGAATACTGACATTGGTGATGGCGTCGATGAGCGGGGTCCGGCTGGGGACGTAGGTCGTCGTCGTAGGATTGTGTCGTCGTAGTCTCATAGAGGCCACGGTTAACAGGAAGAAGCACCGAGGAAGAGCGTCTCCGCGAAAGCGGCATTCGGAGTTGATTCGGAGCGGGATGCAGGACCGATGCAGATTACGTCCGAGTCCACAGTACCAGTACTAGTGAGGGGGTATTGCAAACGAAAGGACGCCTTTATCACCGCGTGCAGTGGCTGGACGTCGAACTCCAAGAAGGGTTTGATTCAAATCAGTGGCAGTGTGGGATATTGATGGCTTTACTCGGTCCGATTCGGCCGACGCTCTTCCAGCTTGCTTTCGCTTTCGGCTGGCTTCCGTTCTCTCCTCCACCAATAGCCCATCGTGCCATTGGAATTGAGTTTGGGATAGGAAAGTTTACAGAATCACTGTCGTTACATCGTAAGTACTATTCGTCCAGCAAGATTGGCTTCCTAGTTGAAGTTTTGCGGGTTTGATTCACTGGATCGAAGAGACGCGAGCTGTTTTGGTGGTAGTAGGAATATCTTTGGTGAGGTTCATTGGCGACTCTTTTCCAAGGCATTTTCCACAGAGGTGGATGCTCTTTTCTGAAAGGCAAAAGTCATGCGGAATAGAGCACAGTTCCTGGTCCTATTCCCCTTGGGCTACTCAGCAAACGATCGCCCCGCGCCCCAGAATCTGGCTGACACTCGAGGCTGAAGCAAAATCTAAACTTCGAAGAGAGGAAAAGAGGTGTAGAGATGATTCTCATTCGGGCGCGGGGAGTCGAACCCCGATCTGCCGCTCGCAATGCGATTTTCAGGGACAAGCAGCGTTGCCGTGCACCGTGCACCACACCCGAGGTAAGGGCCAAGCGGGGTTCTGTGCCAGGTGTGAGGTTCTTTGGTGATCTGTTGGGCACTGCATTGTAAAGAGAGATGAGATCCGAAGACTCCGCCAGGCTGAAATTCGCTGAATGAGTAAATCTGAGCAAGAGATTCCGTACTCAAATACCTCACCGCATACTGGGATATGAGCGGTCCTGGTACCCGGAGACTTGCTGGAAATGGAGTAGTTTCGGAATTTGAGAGGCTGTGTCAAGTCCTCCGGCCTTTGTAGCTTACGGATCTTAGCGTGTGTGGTTTTAGCAGCGTGAAGTTAAATCTGACGGTATACAGAGTAGTATCAAGCTCACGTTGGACGGTTGCGTTGAACCCCAATTCTTTGGGCATAAGAATCTCGCCTGAAAATGGATAGATGAGATACGGTTCGCGTCAACAGGTAAGTAAACTCCTCCCTGATATTTGCGAAAGATCAGACCGCTTCTGCGACACGACATATACGCGTAAACCTTCGGGGGCAAAAAAACAAACCATCCTGGCTAATTGTCTCCAACTCGCACTAGTCCTCGAGGAAAAACCCAACCTCCGCATTTGAGGTGTCCTGATTCTCGAACCTTCAACATTCGCGGTCACACGGTGTCCGTCGTTAGTTAATGTGAACCCAAAGCGACCACAAATTTGAAGACCTGATTTGATTTGGAGGATATTGGTATGCCGTATCGCGAATTGGAGAATTCCCGTATCGCCAATTGGAGATAGGGGAATTGGTGTTTTGTACAGGGCTGTATACATATTCAACTTCGTTACCTAGTAGAATATTTATAGACGGAATACGCACTTTCGGTTCGGCACGGGCCGCGGGGAGGTAAGTTGGAATTAAGCCCCGAAAAACTGCAGCAGTCCCGAGAGAGATGATAATGCGACTCGAACGCCGTGGCGCGCCCGACGTGCAATCGAACATCTTGGACATGGGTAGATTTGAACATGAGTAGATTTTGAACATGAAAAGATTTTGAACATGAGTAGAGTCTAGACGGTGGGCGATCCAGATTTCGAGTCAATCCCGCTGCGAATCCAGTCGCCAACAGCGGCCGGCTTTAAATTTCGGGCGCAGGGACTGTGGAGAGAGAGAGGATCAACTCTGAAGAGAGAGCCGCGACGACGGTGAGCGACCGGTCGCTTCGAATGGAATGCTGCTTCGAATGGATTGCGACGCGGAACAACGAGTCTTAGTCTAGAACAACGAATCAGAAACACAAACAGGAACGGAAAATGGAAAACGGAAAATGGAACCGCGAATCTAGATCTGTCAATGCGACAAGCTCAATTCATTACATTAGTTAACGTTTGGTTACATTAGTTAACGTTTGGTTGGTGCGAGAACTGTTTGGTTGGTGCGAGAAGTTGGAGCGTAGACGCACAGGTGGGGAGTACGGATTGTGGCGAGGAGTTTGGGATATGTATATTTGGGGAATCGGAATCGGAATCGAGAAGCAGCGCTGTAGGTATTCAAGATCCGCAGGCCAGCGCCGAAAAAGAATCCGCCCATGGAGGCGGAACTCTGCTGTAAATAAGTATCTCAGTCGATTAGTGGATTAGTGGAGAGTGGAGCGAGAAGCGTAAAGTGTGGCGTTTTGTGATTCCGAGTCTCGACTACGACAAGTAATATTTGAGATTCTCTGTTTCCCCGCCGAATAATTTCGGAATAGAAATAGAAATCGGAATTCTGTTCACCACTATCTGGAGCGGCGCGTAAAACTGATAACGAGTCTAAAAGAAGGGGGACTGACTTCAGATTGAGGGCATTACATTTGAAGATACATACACATCCAGAGGGACGGGAAGGAGGCTTTGGAGAGGAGAGGAGGAGATATGATCGATAGCGAGCAGCGACGATGGTGGTAATGGTGTATTACGCGGGGGCAAGGAAGCGCTGATACGAGGAGGGGCTTTGTGGGAGCGGTAGTGTGAGCGGGTCGATGGACAGCTGAGAGCACGACTGGGGACGGACGGGCGTTGTGGGAGGAGGAGCGGCGGGCCATCCAAGGGCGCGTTGTCCGCGGCAGCGGGCGGCGTTGATAACAAAGCAGAGCGAGCAATTGGGCCGACTAATCGAAGCGAATCGAATTGAAAGCACACAGCCGTAAGCACAGCATGGGAGTCGTGCGTGGATCAGGATCAAAATAAGCGTCCGAGTCGTTGGGGTGCGGACACGGGTGGTGGCCGCCGCTGGGCAAGAAAGTCGCGATCGTACATGTAGTCGGAGCGAGAATCGGGGATCGGGATGCACATATGGGTGTCCAAGTCGTGCGTTGCCCACATCTTGTGGCAGATTTTGGTACCGGGCGCGCGCCAGCAGAAGGGGCTCATCTTCACAAGTATTGCAGCGGAGGAGGGGAGCGAGTGACGACGACGGCGCTAAGGGTGTTCCAGCGCCACGGGGCCAGCGGAGCAGGACATTTGCGGAATCCATGTGTGCGGAGCATTCCGCAGAAACGGAGGTGGGTACGTGCAGAGAGGGCGCCGTGTCGGGACTCGAGAAGGGGATGATTTGAGATTTCAAAGACTCGGATGGAGAGGAAAGTGTATCGCTAGAGACGACTTCGAGTCCAGCGCATGCATAGCGACGACACAGACGATACGAGTCCGCCGGGCGGCAGAGGTCTTGGCAAGTTGGCAGAATGCAGACATCGGTGATGGCGTGGATGAGCGGGGTGCCGCTGTTGACGTAGGATCGCGACGGGAAGAACCACCGAGAAGCAGCGTCTGCGCGCCCGAAGGAGGAGGTCGCAGATATCTTGCAGAGGAGCAGGAGTGAGCAACGTACCGCCACAGATCCAACGAGAAAACAGGGTACAATCGGACTATCGATCTTTAGGCGACGACGAGAGAGCAGGCAGAATGCAGACTAGTTCGCGACCGGACGCCGGTGGGAGGACTCCTCTCAGGCTGGCCAAGCGTCGAGCCAGAATGATCCTGACTCAGGCTGGATTCGGAGCAATACACGGTGCAGATGACGGCCGAGCGGGCACTACCAGGGAGGGACGTTTTCATGGCGGTATTTGCAAAGGACCGTGCAGTGGCTGGATGTCGGAAGGAAAGGAAGGGATTCAAATCAGTGACAGTGTGGTACATTGATGGCTTTGCTCGGTCCGAGTCGGCCGAAACAAAGGCACCTCTTCCAACTTGCTTTCCGCTCGCTTCCGTTCTCTCCTCCACCACAATACTTGGCCCATCGTGCCATTAAAATCTGGTTGGGATAGCAAAGTCTACAGTAGAATTACTGTCGTTACGTCGTAGCATGTACGTGTTTAACAAGACTGGCTTCCTAGTTGAGAATCTGCGGGCTGGATTCACTGGATCGAACAGACGCTACCAAGGCGCGACGTGTTTTTCTAACGGGAAGGAATATCTTGGTGAAAGATCATGCGGAATAGAGTACGGTTCCTGGTCTTAAAAAGCGAACGGCCAAGGACGTATTCGGGCGCGGGGAGTCGAACCCCGATCTGTAGCTCGCAATGATGTTCCATTTCGGATCTTGGTAAGATAGCGCTGCCGTGCACCGCGCACCACACCCAATGTGAGTTTATACAGCTCGGGCCCAGCACAAGTCCCTGCCTAGAGAATGGTGGTTATTCGTCATTTCAGAAGCCAGCAGCGCTGCCGTGCACCGTGCACCACGCCCGACACGAGAAAAAGGTGGGGTTCCGAGGGAGGTGCCACATTAGGATTCGTGCGACGTGCGAGTCTTTGCCTAGGACGTGGGTGGGACCCCAGATTGCACATGTACCGGAGATTTTGTATCAAAGGGTAGCTCGAGTGGGGTTTTGTAGGCCAGCGTAGAAGTTTTAAAGACCTTACATCAGAATGCCCGGGGCTGGTAGGCGGAGACGCGTTTCGCCATAGTAGTTTTGGATTTTCCTGTAGCTTATGTAGGTCAGCGGGAGTTTGGTTATGGCAGCATGAAGTTGAATCTGACGAGACATAGGGAACATAAATCGTACGGGATAAAACGCTCCAGGGCCCAGAATGACTTCCTAATTGTGTGAATCGCCTAGGAGCTAGTGATGGGTAGCTTTGACCGTAATATCAGTTCTGAATTCCATCAAAGCTGATTATGGGCAACAACGATACCTCTTACCGAGTGATGCTTGCCCGTCATCTTGAGCCACGCTTGAGACCGAAAAAAAAAGCCGTCCCATTCGCCGTGTGGGAACTCAACCAGAAGAATGGGATCTAGATAAGCTGGAAGGGTGAACATATGTAATGTCAACGGGTGAATGAATACATACTGTAAATCGACGAACAAGAGACAACATACAATAGTCCGGAGGCAGGGAGTCGAACGACAATCACCACTTGCGGCGGATAGTAGTGGATCGAGTGCTATTGCGCAATTAACGCCACACTGAGTGCGGTCGAGTACGAGTGAACTCTCACAACTAGCTATGATCGACGGCGGTGGGCGATTTCGAGGGCGATTCCGAATCAGTTCCGCTCATGCGGCTCCGTTTTCCTTCGAGTAGACGGCGTCGGTAGCTAGCGGCCCCATTAAGAATCACCAAAAAATTGCAGTATCACACCCATACGACCGATTGGTGGAGGAAGATACACGTAACGTGCGGAAGGCAGTCTGACGACGAATATGAATCGGGAATCGGAAACGAGGAGCAGAGCCGTGGGACTGGGAATTTGAGATCCCTGGCATATACGGCGGGAAGGCACGCGTCGGGAACCGAAACGGATTCACTGCGAATAGTTCGTTAACGGCAGATTGATTGGTGGAGAGTGGAGAAGAATAAAGCGCACGCAAACACCCGAAAGTGTAAGAGACTGCGAGGACGTCTAGCAAATATTCGAGATTCTGTTCAAAATCTGAGCTTCTGTTTGGAGAATTTGGAATCGAGAAGGGAGCGCCGGAAAATAACACTGAGAGAAGCGGAGAATGGTTTGAAGGGTACATGCTGTAGAGGAGTTGGCAGCAGAGAGCGCGATGTGGAGTTGGGGAACGAGGTGAGCGGAAGTGGAAGGACGAGTGGGTATGATGAGAGCAGAGAGAAGCTTCAAGAGCGCATCATTTGCGGCGATCCGTGGCGGCGGCCTCCGAGCAGAGACGGCGAGAAAGTGCAGGAGAAGACGTATCGGATCAAGTTGGAGGTCGTGTGGAGTCGGACAGAGAATCGCGATGCCGGAGGCGAAACGTACACGGGCATGAGTGGGGGTGGGGCGCAGGGAGGAGAAAAGATGCGTGGAAAGATGTACATGCAGGAGGGTGGTCGCAGGGGCGTGGTGTTGCAGCGGTTATGCAGGGACGACGACGACCACGCTACGGGTGTTCCATGTGACAAGTGGCCACCGTGCCGCAGGTCTTGCGTGTGTGTGCCGGGCACGTGGACACGGGCGCGGTGTAGGAACTCGAGAAGGGGGTGATTTGAGTTTGATATACTGAAGTGCTGAAGGAGCGCTCGGCCGCAGAATCTTTGCAGAGGAGGAGCGGGCGACGGACGGCGAGCAAAGGGACGAGACGCCATGGAAGTCATGCATAGAGGGCGTTGTAGTCGTGCAGCAGCCCGGGAGGGTCTTGGCAGAATGCAGACATCGGTGATGGCGTGGATGGGCGAGGTGTAGGATCCGAGCGAGGGGGTCGTCGTGGTGAGGCAGGGTCAGAATCTCCGTTAGCAGCGCCGGTATGAAGACAAACGCGTCAGGCCGGATTCGGAGCAGATGCCGTTCGAGTCGGCACTACCAGTGAAGATCATCATCGTGGCGGCATTGTAAACGAAAGGAAGCCTCGGACGTGGAGGTGGAAGGAAAGGAAGGTTAGATTCAAATCAGTGGCAGTGGCGATAGTATCTCTGGCCTCGGGGCCCGGTCCGATCCGGTGCCCTGCAGCGGCTCTCCTTCAACTTCCTACCTCGTATTCACATTGCAATACTGTGTAAGACCCCGCCCAAAGAAATCTTGTCCTAGTCTAGCAAAGATAAAGCCAACAAAGCGAACACGGCTGTTCTATTCGGGCGCGGGGAATCGAACCCCGACTCACAGCTTATATTCTCATACCCTCCTTGACAGGAGGCTGCCGTGCACCCCGCACCACACCCGAGGTAAGGATATATCTCGGGCCCAGTCCAGAGATAAAAGACCTGTTGGAGGGAAAAGTTTAATGATGCTTTGAACTGATACCGATGCTTTGAAATTTGAATTGACAACTTACCAAAGTGTACATACCGAGGACAAGAATCCATCTCTCTGCCGCTGGGTAATATAATCGGCTTGACCTGAAAGCCGCTGTACTGTCAGGATTTCAGTGAGTAGGAGGAACGAAAAGAAAGAAAGACGAAAAGAAAAACACTTGCGCACAACCCCTATTCGCGCGCGGGGAGTCGAACCCCGATTCACAATCTTAGGCCACTGCAGATGCAAGCAGCTCTGCCGTGCACCGCGCACCACGCCCGACACGAGGGAAAGACGGGGTTCTCCGGGAGGTATGTGAGTTTTTTCGTGCGAGGTCCGAGTTTTTTTTGGGGGGAGGAGGGACACCGAGTTGTACATGCGCTGGAGATATTGTATTGAAGGGTAGCGCACATACTCTAGTTTGGACGCAGAGAGTCCAAGTCGAGCCCTACTTGCACCTGATATTCTTGCCTCTCCAGATAAGAATGCTCCCACGCCCGAGTTGTCAATGGCTAACGCTAGATATGTTGTGGGCTCGGAGATTTGTGAGCGACACAGAAAAGCGTGAGAGGAAAATCCGGGCAGATAAAAGCCTAGGAGATGAGAAAACGGGGAATAATGAATAACGATAATAACAACAGGAGTGGGTAGGTAGGATCACGTACTGTATCAAACTACCGAGTTGTAGACCATACACGACATTTTCTTTCAAGTAGTGTCTGTTCAACGCGAACACGACTTAAAAAAAAATATAACCCGCGCGAGCACCAGTTGATACTTGGACCACGATTGTACGAAGTGCGAGACTGAGCGGGAGCTGCAACAATTCTTCGGTGGCTATATGAGCGGTAACAAATGGTATTGAAGTCTAAGATACTGAGCGTCTTGTATGCTTGTTGAGGTCGTGGAGGACAACGGGTGTGATGTCTGACATTGACGCGAAATGGAAATGGAAGAAAGCTGACGCGAAACTGAGGATATTGCCACAGTATATGGCGGCCAAGTGTACGAGCTCGAACGAAACGGGTCGCGGCTTGAGTTCTGCGTATCCGATGCGGGACGGCGGGATGGCGCGGTGCTGTCAAAGAGGATATTGATGCGATGTCGCGCTCAAAGACCCATTAAGTTCATCTCTGTCTTTAGCCATGTGTCGACGCGTTTTGCCAAATTCCGACCGACTGTGGCCCTCGTCGCGACTCGCTGCTGCTTCGAACAGGTCGCAACGCCGAACTCCGCAGAACAACGAGTCGGAACTGGGTGGACCTGCAAATAAGTAAGTAAGTATCCCGGTTAATCAACCACCAATTACTAGTGGAGAGTTAAGAAGTACAGTGTTATACCGCACACGTACAGAACCGTGCGTATTCGAGATTCTGAGCCCTGAAGACGAATGGCAATCAGAGTCTCGACGAATTCGCATTCTTTCAAGAGTGAAGACAAACACGAATTCACATTCAAGACACTGACAACCGCGGATACTACCGAGTTGCAATTGACGGCAATATTGAATCAGATTCAGAATCCGGATGGATGAACTTGAAGGACGCGTTGCGGACAGGCTGGGACGTGCAGCTGCTGTAGGCGGAGTTGTTGCGAACAAGGAGCGAGATACACGGATATCGGGGATTTTGCGTGTATGGGTGGATGGATGGAGAGATTCGGATGTGTTAACTGTGTAGGCATTGATGTGGAGGGATTGGATCGGATTGGAGCTCCTAGTGCGAAAATCTGTAATGATTAATGTTTGCTACAATTGAAGGCCTGGCGCAATTCCCTGTTCAGAGTTAGAGAAGCTCGGCGGTCCCAGTGAGAAAGTTGGGATGATTTGGAGTGCGGGAGAGGGAGGGAGGCGCAGTCCTGGTATTGGTGAAGGCAAGGCTGGGCTGGGATGGGAGAGAAGTTAGAAGGATAGATGCGAGTGAAGCAGAGTTGGCGCATGACACACGGAGTGGAAATGTCAATACAAAGGGCGACGAGCCTACGAGAATTAACGTCAATAGACCCGATGCGAATAGAGAGTGGACAGAGGGCC
>JARJCP010000255.1:0-59299 GCA_029281795.1 Mycena crocata | reverse complement strand
GTCGCTTTCTCTATCTCGCTTTCCTGCCGTTTCTCCTGCTCGGATTCTGCTTGTTTCTGCTCTGTTTCATTGCCGGCGGAAACCCGTTCACCGCCTGGGGTGTGGCAGCAGCCTGGAGGCCCCGGGAGTACCAGTGGCCCTTGCCCTGTTCCATGTTCGTTGCCCCGTCTCGTTTCCCGTGTCGTGTTTCCTCCTGGCTCTCCCTTTAAACAAAGCTGGCAAGTGCCTGTAGACTTGCTAGCTTCTGGGATCCGCGCGAGAAGGGTGTCTGCCTTGCTTTCCGCCTCCGGGCACTGCGAGGAGCGCTGGGGTCAGCCGGGCAATTGGCGCCGCAGACCCCAAAACTTCTCAGCGCACGGACCATTGACAAAACTCGGATCTTTCGGGTCACCATCTGCTTTCCTCCGCCGCTTGCGGAACCGCTTTGGGACACATCTCCGCTTCTTCGTCGCGCTTGCTCCTGGTTTCAAGTTGTTTGTGTCTTCACCGTGTCTTCCCGTTGCTGAATGTTATGATCGATTTCCTGTATGTGCGTCATTATCCCCTCTATGTCTTTTTTCTTGTTCTAGGAGATTTACATCTCTGCTGTTGGTGCGGTTAGCTGTGGACCTTCTCCGGAAGTTGAACACGCTGACTGCATGACCGTGAACCTTCGATCACACTTTTTGCATGCATTCTGCAAAGGGAAAGACATTCGACAGCTTGCCGTGACTGGTGGACTCCGGGGATATTTTACCTGGGAGGGGGGAACCCCTCCTGTACTCCAGCACTATGTGCTGTGAGGTCAGGTCCCACGAGGTTTTAACTGGAGTCCTGCCTCGACGACGAGGTCGGCCAGTCCACGGTAGGTGAGCGTCTTGTTTGATCGACCCCCTGGAATGGTGTGTGCTCCGTCGGCATCCTGGAGTTTTTATGTAAGGATAACCACCCGTACATTACTTCTTGTTTGTCTTTGGTAAACTCGTTGTTCAGACATTTGGACCACGCGAGTATAATAAACCCCCCCCCCCCCCCCCCCGTGTGCCCATGTTGGTGAGTACTCATTGTAAGTATCATGATGCCATCATCTCTCAATTTCTGCTTTGTGTCTTTTCTTTTGAGTCTCTTGAGTTTGATAGTGCACATAGACAGCTAGTCATTTTTACTGCCCTTAGGGTACCAGTCGTTTACTTCGATATGTACAAGTACATCCACTGCAATCCAATTCCATTGTTTCCGAATTTGCAAATGGAACAAGAGCAAGGAAAATAATCGGAATCAAATGCTAGCGAACAGATTTGATTAGTCCTTTGCTTACAGAGGGGTCGTGTTAGCAAGAAAGTTATTACGTGATATCGGAGTTTGAATCTCTGTGGCAGTGTCGCTGTCCCTTCTTGCCCGCACTCACAACACATTTTCTCAATTTTTCTTCAATCCACCGTCAGTGCCTGGAAGTGCCGGGCCACCCTGGCCTGTAAACGCTTTCACCAACAGACTCCTGTCCTCCTTCAAGCGGAAACCGCAGGTGCGAGCTCTTTACAACTTGCGTTTGCGACCCAGTGCAATCAGAGTCCGCGCAGGAGTGAAGGGTGCGCTAGCGCGTCAAAGTAATTCAAGCGACGAACCTGTGGACTTTGAAGCAGCCGCGCAAGGCACCATGAAGCGGGACAGGAGAGAAGGACAGTGCGCAATCGGGAGCGAGATAGCGGCGCGCAGCCTGTGACATATCGCACCAAGCAGGGTGTGTCACGGGGTACGGGCATGAGGTATGACAGCAGTGTGCTCGTAGTCAGGAATTGGTGTTGGTGTCGGTGCTGCAGAACAATTCATGCATTAGCATGGGCTGATCTCTCTCGGTCTCGGGCGCTTATCGCACCGTTCAGCGGCTATAGAGCCAAACGTCAGCGGGAAATGGGCCCAGAGTCGAAAGCGCGCACCTTGAGTTACGCGTCAATGCACACACCGGATGCACATTCACGAAGGACTCTCCAAGTGGCTCGCACCTGCGGTTTCCGCTCGAAGGAGGACAGGAGTCTGTTGGTGAAAGTGTTTACAGGCCAGGGTGGCCCGGCACTTCCAGGCACTGACGGTGGATTGAAGAAAAATTGAGAAAACGTGTCGTGAGTGCGGGCAAGAAGGGACAGCAACACTGCCACAGAGATTCAAACTCCGATATCACGTAATAACTTTCTACTGCTAACACGACCCCTCTGTAAGAAAAGGACTAATCAAATCTGTTCGCTAGCATTTGATTCCGATTATTTTCCTCGCTATCGTTCCATTCACAAATTCGGAAACAATGGAATTGGATTGCAGTGGATGTACTTGTACATATCGAAGTAAATGACTGGTACCCTAAGGGCAGTAAAAAATGACTAGCTGTCTATGTGCACTATCAAACTCAAGAGACTTAAAAGAAAAGACACAAGGCAGAAATTGAGAGATGATGGCATCATGATACTTACAATGAGTACTCACCAACATGGGCACACTGTGACCCTGGCATGTAGCCTAGATGGATATCTCACAAAGGGGAAAAGATACTGGAGGATAAACGAACACTCACAAAAGCGAACGGGTAATGCAGGCATGGAAAGAGGGATCCCGGCATTGTGAGAAGGTGGTGCTGGAGCGAAGACAGTCACTGTGGTGGGGGAGTTGGGGGGGACATCAAAATTGCACGATGTTCTTTGGACTTTATAGGCGCAGCGGCATAGGCGGTGACTCAGATCACCCGGTGGAAAGATTGGTAAGAAAGAACAGAACTTACACAAGTCCGATCCGTCTCTGTAGACAGTGAGAGAAACCGACAGAATATTGAGAGCAAGAGATCTACGGGAGACCGCTTGTCTCCAAGTGACTCTACCAAGAGGCGATGGCTCTCCCGCGCTCTACCGAGACACTGCCACCTCTCCCACGCATGGCGGGTTCTACTACACAAAAACCCGTTTCCAGATGCTAGGCTGATCAACTGATAAGATACAGCGGTAGAGGCGCAGCTTCAGAGGCCGTCAGGTGTAACCCCATTCTGCCATCAACTTGGCTTCCAGTCACTAGTACTGTCGAGGCTCTTCCCGTACAAAAATGCAAAAGAAATTGGGACAGTGATCGAACCAAAGCACTCGAACTTGACCTGCAGCTGGTTTTGTAAGCGGCCTGTTCAACGGCATCTCTTGGTGCAAGCAAGCCACCAGTGCCACTGTAAGGACCATTATAAATACATTCCAACCGAACCTTAAACTGCAAGGTTGAAACAACACGGTTCGAATTCGAACACACTGCGTTCCGGCCCCTTGTAGACAAAGGGGTAGGCTACGTCCGTACACAAAGATGTACTCACATATATATGACTACACATTATCCGAGGTTGTTCTACCACTGGCCTACCTACGTCTACATGGGTCTACGTGGGATAGACCCATGTAGACCTAACCTAAGTAAGGTAGCGGCCATCCATTTGCTGCAAACGTCACGTGAATATTCCTTTTTTGGATCGTTCCTCAAAATAAATGCAACAGATAATATGTAGCTTTGGTACCGTCTATTCTTGCCAAGAATATTGAAATATGGTTCTGAACTATACCTCAACCAAAATTCCAAGGAATTGGGCATGAAATGTGTGAGGAGTTCTCGTCGCAACTTGCACCCTGGATTCACATCAATATTTGATCCCAATAGTGATTGGGACTTGGCTGTTTTGCGGGAGGAACTCTGTATGCACTTCTTACTTTTATCCTTAGAATCTTGATTGAGGCATAGTTAGTAGCGTTATCTCAAAGTTCTTGGCAAGAATAGACTCCATTCACACTATATATTATCTGGTGCATTTGTTTCGACGAACAATCCAAAAAAGGAATATTCACGTGACGTTTGCAGCAAATGGATGGCCGCTACCTTAGCCATTGGCGTAGATGCATGTGACTCCGAATTGTCCGATTTTTTCATACAGGCGAGGCTTGGGACGAAAACCAAAAAAAAATGGGATGAGGCAGGATGAGGCGAGGTTGTTCTACGGCATGTAGACACACATCGGCAAGCGTAGCCCAATGTGGAATTGATGTGACTACGTGACGTAGAATGCCGAAGACGAAGCTCGGAGCAAAACGCTCCGATGTGCCGTACACACATGCCGTAGAAGCATGTCGGCATCCGTAGAATGCCGTAGTTACACGTGGTTAACGTGTGACTACGGGGGCCCGGAACGCAGTGACAATCGATTTGCAGTCAATTTTGAACATCCTCCTGGGATCTAAAATTATGTTCTCAACCCAAGCCAATTTCGTCGAGAACTTGGTGCCATTTCCTATTTACAAAGCCATACACATCGATATCCTACACGCGTAGCCGTACCGAGTAATACAGTATAGTATGTGATGAGATAAGTATACACTCCCCCTATATATGTACAATCCACCACGTCAACCAGAAAACAAATCACGAAGATTAAGAACGAACGAATGTTGGGAATGCACGAAAAGATATATCGCGATCCCAGTAACAACACCGCGCACCGCGCATCGTCGCAAACCCAACCAATCCCTCATGGTACACCCACCGTGCTCGATGACGCGCCGACAAAGTTCGTCTTCACGCCGGGGACCGCGAGGCCCAGCGCCTCCATAGACACGGCCGGGGACGCCGTCAGCTTGCTCATGTGGACATCTTCAAGCCCCAGCCCCCCACTCGGGACGTCGACGTCAACGCGCTCAACCTTGTCGAGACGCTGCGACAGCCGGAACGCGTTCCTGTTGGAGCTCTGCGATAGACGGAACGTGTTCGAGCGCCGCATGATGACGGGCGCCGAGGACGCAGATGGACGGATAGAGTATTTCGCCTGAAGAAGGGAGTGTTAGTTGTCGATTGAAAATGCTACTGTGATGAGACGCACCCGCATAGCTGCCCCCTTCATCTGTACAAGCGGGACGAGGAGGATGAATAAGCCCACCACGATCCTATAATATGATGGAATATTACTTAAACAGCTTCAAAGAGTTGAAGAGATAATACGCACGCAGCCTCACATCCAAACACCTGCATTCCGCCTCCTCGCTCAAGCCACGTCGCCTGGAAGTATACCACCGCAAACCCACAAATAGTCCGGAAGAAATTAAACAGCGCGCTCACTTCGCCCTCGCGGTTGGGGAAGCAGTCAGTGAGATATGCGTCTGTGTGTGCCGGTAGTTGAGCAATGTATACGTAAATCTCGTTTTCGAGAACGCACATATCGCCGTCGTGTTCAGCATGATCCCGACCTGTCCAATCCCCCATCCCAACACGACCGAAGGCACATTTTTGACCTGGATACCGTGGCCGAGGAGCAGGAAACCCGTCACGTACAACGGGAGCGAGACGTAGCACATCCTGCGGAGGTACATGAGGTGAGTAAACCGTATCACATAGACAGTGAGGTGATAGGCAAGACTGCAGCATGGCGAAATTATCAGCGGCTCGGGAAAAGGAGTACTCAGAAACATCTGCGGGGACACCAAATATGTGTGGACCCATTGCCAACGATGGAACTGAGTCAAACTGGGTCCGAAAATGCATACGCACCATAACCGCGTCTCTGCCTCGAAGACGCCGCGATTCCGCCGAATGCCGATGGCGGCGAACAGGTCATTGCCGTACCGGCCGACGATTTCGCCGATGAGAGTGGCAACCTGGAAAATTGCGGTGGGTGGTTAGCGATGTTCGGCACTGGTTTGTTAGCATTGTTGTCCAGTGTGCATCCATACGATGGACGACTTGTGCGTACGTATCATATGGTGCACGGAGACCAACTCGGAAGCAAACCCACTCCAACTCAAAGCCAAACCCACTCGAACAGAGGAAGATAAAAAACACTCACAATCGGTGTCGCATACATCGCCGCGATAGTCGTCTGGTCGAACCCGAACCCGGCTGGCGGTTCCGTCCCGAGGAAAATCGCATTCGTGATCGTGATGCCGATGCTGAGCCCGAACTCGGCGCCCTGGTCACAAAAGAATAAAAATAGGATCAGCATCGAGGACTGCCGGTGGGACGATCAAACTCGACGGGTATTGATCGGGATCAACCCGCACAAGTCCGAACTTGGCCACACAAGGCCCTACATACATGTTGAAAAGAATCACGCGCCCACTCACCCCGAAAATCATAATCAACAGCGCCTGCGGCCGCCATAGGACGTGCAGTGGGCCCATCAGACACGCCGCCCACCCCGGGCGGTAGCCCGCCATCTTGACCCCCGTCGCGCCCAGGAGCGTCTCAACGCGGTATCGCAAGCCCGCTGTGGGGCGTGGTGGGTGAGGGAGGAGGGTGCGGTCGTAGAGACTGTGCGACAAGCGTAAGGAGAGAAAAAAGTTATAGGAGAAGATTGTGAGAAGCGGAAATTTTAATATGAAAAAGGGAGGGAAAACGCACGTCTCCTCTCCCAAAAACACGATCATCACTAGCACGATGAGAGAGTAGAACGCGCCGACGGCGTATGCCCATCTATAGCTGCAGAAAAGGAGGCGTTAGATTGCAGTTCGACGGACAGTAAGCAGTAAGGGCGGCAGAGTGATAAGATACGTGAAAGGGATGGGACTACGGAAGGAAATAACATAATGGATGGACAACAACAAATAGAAATTGAACCAAACGAAACGAAACGGAACTTACTCAGCATGCGCAACCAGAAAGCCGAGGAAGAATGGCGAAAGAAAGGGCGACACTATAAAGCCCATCGTCCACAGGTTGAGCTGCAGAGATAAAAAACGTAATTAGCACAAAAAATCATTACTGGCATGCCGTCATAAGGAAATGAATGAGACACCGCGATCAATCAAAGACGCGGTAATGAATGTGGCAACAAAGAGAATGAATGGCACAAAGAACCGAGCACGCCACAAACAGAACAGCGCATCGAGCGGTTAATTCAACAAAAACACCCACCTTCCTCGCCTGCAGATGAAACGGATACATGTCCGTCACAGTGTACAGCCCGGTTATCTGAGGGGCGGTGGAGAAGAACGCGGCGATACAGCGCACGGCGGCGAAGGATTTGACGTCAGGCGCAATGATGTTCCCTAGCAGGAACCCGAACGCAAGAAGCTGGGACCAGAAGAGTACGGGCAGGCGACCCCAGCGGCGCGTGAGGATCACGGCGGCGAACCCGCCCCAGCCGAGCAGAAAAATCGCCCAGCTAAAATGATGAATGTAGCGGTTAGCGTGCGGTGATTGAGGGGGCGCGAGGAAAGGCGCAACCGCCACGCACTTGGAAGACAACTCGTTCACATGGTTAGGCGTAGTTTCGTACCGCGTGGCGAGCGCAAAGATCGAGGCGACGCCGATACTGCCGACAAAATCAGGTATGGTACTCGCGAGTGTTATGATGATGAGCTGGAGGGCCTTGCGCCGGTCGGACCACTGTCGTGTGCTTCCGTTCAACACCGTATATATGCAAAATAGTCCACCACATACGTTCTGCGGATCCTCCGGGTCTGCTGTAGGCTGCGGCCACAGGACGAATTTGCCGTCCACAGAAAGCTTGAGCAGCGAATACACGTCCTTCCCAAACTCAATCTGCGCCTCTCTGCAGTCGTTGTGAGCCGTTGGATCAAGATCACAGTGCCTGAAACTCACTTTGGGTCCACGATGAGACGGCCTGCGTTGCGCTCGTGGTAGCTGAGTAGATCCGCCTCAGTCAGCGTCCCCGCGGGCCTTCCGAGGATGCTGTTTCTGTTTTCTGAGCGCGGCTCGAGCATGAGCGCTGGAGCTCGAACGGCGGGCGTCGTGGACGGGAACAAGATGCAAGGGTGATAAAACTTTGAAGATTGCCAGAGGAACTGCGTGGGTGTGATAACAAGACGTCGGTGGGAATCTTTTTTCGCCATTGATGTGTTACTAACGCACTAACAGAGCCTAACAGCATCCGCGTACCCGTTCAAGAGCCTCGCCGCGCTAAGTAGTAGCGGTTGAATCGACTTGTCAGACGGTGGCTTGAATTTGTGTTGAGAAGAACAAAGGGGGGAAAGAACCGGAGGTAGAGGTAAAACGAATCGAGAGACCCCGAAGAAAACCCTATCCGGCAGAAGGATGCGTGGAGAAGGGAAAAACGCACTCCAATCACCAATATAAAGACGTATCGGGTCTCTGTGGGTCAGGATGAGCTAACGGGCTCACATGGAAATGGGGGTAAACACAAGCCAGTGCAATTACTAATCCTACAGTTGTCGTACGGCATGTGAACCTAACAGTAACACAGTCAACTTCCAGTGTCTTTTTGTCATCTACTAGTCTCTCGCACTCCATTCAAATTCTCTCGCACTATTCCCCGCAAAAGGAGGTTCTGTCAAGCGCTCAATAAGAATGTTACAAGTCCCATCCGTCGAGCAGTTCCCCACCGTCGTGGGAAACAGCCTCAGCGCTCAACCTCAACCACATCCCACAGAGTGTCCAAGTGGCTCCGGGCAGTGTTTACTTCCCAATCCCTGTCTCTTGGTTTAATCCTTTCGACGAGCTCCAGGGAACATCATTGACACTCCGGAGGAAAATTCCACTTCGAGTACTGTTCGTTAGAAGAAGATGCACCGGGCGTCGTTGATTCGGTTAAACGGCTGGAGGATCTTCACAGGCACCCGGCAACCGTGACGGTACATTCCAACTGTCAACGATTACAGTCGCTGCGCAGTCGCTGCGCAGTCAGCCGCAGTCGAGTCTAAAATTTCACACAACCAAAGACGATGCGATGGGCATCCGCTTGCCATTTTTGTAACGTCCTCGACAACCCGACAACCTAATATCGGGAGACCGGCACGCAATTCACGGCAAAACCCCGCAAACCGGTTTCTTTCCCGTGCTTCCTCAAGTCTCATCCGTTAATATTGCTGCCAACCCGTCATCTCTCCCAACAGTATGTTTCTTGATCACAGAACCCCGGCCCAAAGACTCTACAATCAGTCATCAAGTGCAGAATGATCAGCGCCGTTCAAGTCGTTCCGATTTCGCAATCAGCCTGCCACAAGTGCAGCTATAAACTGGAATCACCTTACCAATGGTACGAAGTTCGTGACTAATTCAGGCTGAAAGTAAAGAATAGATTGAAATTGATTCCCGCTCAGTTCAATGCAACCACCGTACGACCAAAGTGTAATCACAATGATCCCCATTGTCACACCATTCAAGCCACTGTCGCAGCAGGGATATCCCATGTACTCACACGATGACGGCCGAGAGCACCGGAGGAGGAGATGACCTTCAACCAGCTCGGACAAGAGCGGGAGCATTCTGTTGACAAAGGCGGTGTATCAAATTGTGGCAGGGAAGATCATTTCCTCGCGGTTGAGTTTGTCCTCGTATGGGACACAATTTTCGGATTGAAGACATAGTTGGGCCAGTCGTGATAGAGGCACGACTCCGTCGTAGTAGTCGACCTAGTCGTGTAGCGAGCGTCAGTTGCGGCAAGGCATAGAGTAATGAGACAAGTTTGGGCATTGGTAGTGCAACTCGATCGATGTCCTAATTTGCTGCATTCATTATGGGTGCTCGATTGCAATGGGGGATTAACGATCACGTTTGCCGTAAGCCATCTTGTATTGAAACACTCCCGTCGAGTAACCAATCTGGAGTATTTCAACCATGGGAAAGTTGCTCAATACAACTTCTACTATCTGGGCGGTATCAATCAGATGTCAAATGCAAGGTACTATCGATGTTATAGCTACATGTATAGTACAGTCTTCGTTATCTGGACATCTTGATGGCATCATGGTTTCTCAGATTAGTCTCATTTACAAAAGCATTTCATTGTTTTCGGGTCCACCCTCACCTCTGCGTAAGTAAACAAGATAAACTATTTAAGGCTCTTCCCAGGAAGTAAAAGATATCAAGCTAACACAGGTGTCAAATCTTTTTTATTGTTCACAACGGGTTTTGAAAATTCTCTGAGTTCTTCGAAGATTGTAGAAGAAAGTCCTTCCAGGGTTGAGGAGGGCTGCTTTAGCTTCAAAAGATGGCCTAGAGTCTCTGTATGGGCCCCCCACTATATCCTTGGGGAGACTTGAAAGCCTGTCATCAACCAAGGTTACTTGCTTAGTTTGGGATGAACGCTCAAACAGCGGCCTCGCAGTTTGCCACAGCTTGACTGCTTCCAAAACACCTCCTTCTTTCCTTGAAATATCTCCGAGTCGAAGCATACATTCAGCACGACTGCAGTGGATATCCATTTGTGTGAAGCCTTCTAGAGCCACAGTGAAGAGATTTCTGGCTGTAACCTGGTCACCATCGACAAGAAGAACATCACCTAAGAATTGAAGCCCTTTGTGAATATCTAGTTTCTGTTTGCCTTTCAAAGAATGCACAAGGAACACCGTTGTCCAATATGATGCCAAATATGTTGCATTCCAACAGTTTCCATTCCCAAGTCTTTCCAGGCAATAAGTTACAATATCAATGGTCTTTCCCCGTGAAAGTGAGAGACACTTTTCAAAAAGCTTCTTTGCTACAGACAGATTTCCCTCTCTCAAGTTCAGATCTGCTAAGGTAGCATTACACATTAGCAGCACCATTGATTTACTTCCTGCATTGAATAATGATTTTGCTGTATCAATTTTCCTTTCCACATCATGACTTGAAGTGCCAACCCATACATCAGTCTGTGCCAGATTGAGCAATGCTAGGGCATGTCCATATGAAAATGAGTTTGGTTCAACAGGATAAGTGCAAAGAATGTGGTTGTAGATATTCTGGGCCTCCATATACTCAGACTTCAGCATATGGATCTCACCCTGAACAGCAATAATACCAGTGTCCATGTCGCCCCCAGAGATACCACAAAGTCTCAGAAGGCTTCTTGCTCTGCTGCATAGAGAAAGTGCATGTTTATAATTGCCAAGTGCATACCAGCACATGGCTTCAATGCGAAGTGCATATGCTTCTCTTAGTAGATTTGCAGAAGTTTTAGCCAATCTCTGAGCCTCATGTGCATCCTTCTGGCCACCATGATAGTCACCGAGCTGCCATTTTATCCCTGCAATGTTCGTTAATGATATAGACTGTCGTTTGGTGTTCCCTTTGGATATTGACATGGAGAGTGCAGTTTGATGTGAATGAATAGCTGCCGGAATATCTTGCTTGTGTTGGACAAGAAAATCTCCCAAGCTATCGTAAAAACGGCCTGTGGAGTGCATGTTAGCTCAGGAAGAGATTGGTTTGAGGTCTTACATTTGATTTCTGGATCATGAATGTGAGGTAAGTGGTTGAGTGCTTGTTCAACCAGCAAATCAGGATCACAAGCTGAGATGAATCTCCATGAATTCAGCAGCTGTGATACAAAATAAACCTCAAGTTGATGATCACTTGGTTGCGGTAGGATCTTGTGAACATCATCTAAAAGAAAAATATGCCCTTTGGCAGTTGACAAGCTGAAGGTTTCCAGATAACATATGCCATAGATGGTATCCACCAGCCTGGGATTGGTTGGGTGGAGGCCATTCAGTAGTATGTTCTGAATGTTTGTAAAATTTGATGACAATCGTGTAACCAGCTCAGAACTGGACACAGTTCCCCGATATTTATTATGCAACTCAAGCAAGCCTGCAAAATAATTAAGCAGAGGTTGGACAAATGATGTGTCTGGGGGATGATTTTTTTGCATGTATTCCCGAATAGGCACCAAAGCTTTGAACCTTTTCTGGTTATCAGTATAAGCTAAAGATGTGGCAAGCAACGTGGCTTTGCAGGCCAGAACATCATCAAGTGAAAGCTTGCTCTGTAAAATTTCCACATCCAAAAGACCATCAGGCAGTATGGAGAGCAGACTCAGTAGAAGTTGTGATTGAGGCAAGGACTTGATTCGTGGGCTTGTAAGGGATAATGAAATGGATAAATCCAGATTTGAATGTTTATCGCAGCCCTCAGATATGACAGAGGTTTTCTCTTGTTCCCAACGAGATAGAACTTTTGAGCACCCTTCTGAATCTACCAGATGTGCAACAAGATCAATTGCTAATGGCATGTTGTCTGCCAGCGAGAGGACTTTATCAACCTCTTGACTATCATGATTATCATCTGCAATATCAATAAACATCTGTCGAGCAGCATCATGTGTCAGGGGCTGCAATGGTTGCAAGAAGGGCCGAGTCCAGCGGACTTGGGCTGGTCTCTCTGCTCCTCGCATTGTGATCTAATACAGTATCAATCAGGATTGAGAAAGATTCCTTCAAAGGTGAGACTCACAATCAATGCGAGGTGTGGTACTTCTGTTAACAAAGATAGAAACTCCTCAATCTCTCGTCGGGCATGTGTTGGCTCCCATATGGTCTCCAAATTATCTAGAATCAAGAGAGAAGTTGGGTGGCTGGAGAAATATTGGACCACAACGCGGGTCATGTTCTTTTCTGGCTTTAGTCCTAGGTGTGCTCCAATAAGGACAGCAAGTTCTGTCTTAGTTGAGGCCGAATCACATGCAACAAAGAAACGATGCTGGAAATATCGGGCAGAGATGTCGGAATGGTGCAGAACAGCCCTTGCAAGACTGGTCTTGCCCATGCCACCTGCACCTAAAATTGCCAACCGGGTTGTTTTGTGCATAAAGAGCTTGAGGATATTGCATAGTTCAGATTCACGACCATGAAATATTTTTGGCTCTGAGGGTAACATGGAAATTGAGTCTGAGCTTCATGACCACAACGTGAGTGTCCTGATTACTCAAATCATGGTCATTATCATACCTGTTGTGAAAACTGGAAAATGTGTTGATCTGTAAAATGTTATTTGTTGCTTGACTTGGAATGAGAGAATACGTGCAGACAATGCATTATCGGAAGTAGTCCCATCAGAACAGGCTTCAATCAACTGGAGAACCTGTTGGTGTTTTTCCTCTACGTGTTTCTTCATTTCCACAACATTGTTGGGGATAGAAATCTCGCCAACCTGCATAATTTTCCATATATCAGCCTGCAAATATACAGAACCACCTTACCATGAAAGCATTCAATGCCTCTTGCAATCCTATCTTGCAGTCGTTCAACAAAGTGCTCATCTCGCCCTGTCGAAAGAAGTGCCAAATCTTGCTTTTATCCTGCTGGGCTTCAACAAAAGTATATATTTTGTGAAGTGTTCTAAGAATATAAAATCAGGCATTCCACCAAAAATTAATGTAAAGGACAAACTCGGTAAATTTTCCAAGCTGATTCAAGATGATAGGCGAGAAGTCTGGACCAGTTTCCGATTTGACATGGAGTGAAACAATGGTGTACAGCAATTCGTAAATTTGCTCCATCATTTGAGTGCAATCACTCTTGTTTTGTTTCACAGTCTGTTGAAGATTCCGTGAGATACATAATGGGATTCAAAAGGTATAAATTCACCTGGAAAGAAATGAGTAGGGAGCGAGCAGTACTCGCAATGGTTATCAAAAACGGAGTATTGAAGCTATCGGCTAGTATCTGCAACGAGTCTAGGACCACCGTGAAACATACAATGACACTGTTCAACCGAATTTGAGTCGTAGTTGGCAGGGAGGGCATCTTGTTTGATGGGTAAGTTGTAGAAAGCGTAGGATGGAAGGCACTTTTAACGTCGTTCATGGGAGATCAACCATTCATAATTGGTTCATCTCAATCTCCCTGTTCCTGTTCCTTGATGAGGCGAGAATATGTAGGTCTACAATCATCACCGCACAGATACCGCAGGACAAGGGCAGCTTGGAAGCAATCAAGATCGGGTGCCTGCCGCACACTGATTTCCCTGAGAAACATCTCCCACAACATATTTGCACATTGTCTTCTATATGCCACCTGGCACAAGGCACAAGTTCAACACTGGCCCGGCTTGGGGAACTGCGAAACGCAAGTAATCGTAAAACTCTCATTTGAAGTACTGAGTTACGGCCCCATCTGTTCCCCAGAAAAATTTCTCAACAAGTGGACCCGAATTCCAATGCAAGGCGCGATGTTTGGTTCTGCGTCGGTGTCACCTACACGTGATTGTGACTTGTCGTTTCTTTCCCTTCGACCGTGATTACGTTCCACCCAAGCTGTCGCTTCGATTCACTCACCGGCATCGACGGGTATCGACGGGTATTGAGGGCTGTAGCGCGGAGCCGCCTATTTTCATCTATCTATCCAATATCTGGCGTATTCGCCATGAGCATCAAGCCTATCGACAAAACTTCAATCCACAGGATTACATCTGGCCAGGTCGTCATTGATCTCCAAACGGCTGTGAAGGAGCTGGTGGAAAACAGCCTTGATGCAGGTGCTACCACTTTAGGTGCGTTTCTCTTTCCTGCCACCCATGGCGCCATTATTGACGGTGCAATACAGAAGTGCGCTTTAGACAGCACGGCTTGGCGACAGTCGAGGTGATTGATAATGGGTGTGGGATATCTGAGGAAAACTACGAGGGATTGGGTGTGTGTTTTGAGTTCTTATTAAGTAGACTTCGCTAAAAATGCGCCCACGGCAGCCATGAAAAACCACACGTCCAAGTTGTCCTCATTTGCTGATCTAGCCACCGTGCGGACATTCGGGTTTCGCGGAGAGGCACTTTCGTCGTTGTGCGCTCTGTGCGAATCAGTCGTAGTACAGACAGCGACTCGACCTCCCATCGGCGTCACTCTTGAGATGGACCCCAGTGGAAACATTCTCCAGAAGGGAAAGGTCGCGCGGCAGGCACGTTGTTTCTCTTATCAAGAGTTTCGTTCTGATATCCAGACCAGCGCGGTACCACAATAACACTGACGAATCTCTTTAGTCCTTTACCCGTGCGCCGGAAAGAACTTGAAAGAAATGCGAAGCGCGAATTTGGCAAGGCGCTGACATTGTTGAACGCATACGCTTTAGGACCCTGTTCGAGCGGAAATGGGGTTAGGTTAATCGTGAGCAACCAGGCTGATAAAGGGTACTGTGTTATTGGTTCAATTTAACAACTGAACGCTCACCAAATACAGGCAGAAGACTGTGCCAATTCGGACGCCAGGAACTTCGTCACTGCGTGAATCAGTGTCCGCCCTTTGGGGCCCAAAATCCCTCGACAATGTCGTAGATCTTGAGCTGAGCTTTTCTGTCGAACGAGACAAGTTGGCGTTGAAAAGGTTTCTTGTTTCTGAATTCCCCCTGACTTTGTCTCATGCCTCCTGTCTAGGGCACCAGACTCTGATAATGGGCCTATCCAGGTTATTGTTCGGGGCGTTGCATCGAAGTTTGCAGTGGGATGTGGACGAGCAGGTACCGACCGCCAATTCTTCTACGTCAACGGCCGGCCCTGTAATCTCTCCAAGGTCTTTGCCTTCTCGCTCTGTCTTGAGCGTCACCATCTAAGCATGTTTTAGGTTCAGAAAGCATTTAACGAAGTTTACCGTTCGTTCAACGCCACGCAATCGCCTTTCATTGTTGCGGATTTGATCCTGCCAACTGGTATGTTCAACGTTGTTCATAATCGTCCTTTTTTGTCATCGTCATAGATGCATGCGACATCAACGTAAGTCCTGACAAGCGGTCTATTCTCCTTCACCACGAAACAAATCTCATCTCGGCGCTTAAGGTATTTGTTTATCTTTTTCAGATCAAAGAACCCTGCTGAATTTCCGGAACGTCCTCAGACGACTCTAGAGGCATCCTTCGCGTCCGCGCGGTCGACCTACGACGTCGAGACGCCAACCATGACCCAAACCTTGCTTTCGGGTTTGCAGTCTCTGAGAAAGCGCGCATCGGTGGTATCTGTTGTGCAAAGCGACGACGAGGACGCTCAACCGCCTGAGGTGGCACCCAAGGTCCCGGAAACAGAAGTCGAGAAACCCCGCGCGGCGCCCCAGACTTCCGCTCCCATGACGGTCTCTGTCATACCGGCTACTCCTGCAGCGAAACCGAAGGTTTCCTCCTCGCCCCTGCCAACTGCAATCAGTGTACCTCGCGTTCAAAGCGAAAGCCCTCTCCGGCTGTCCGAGAGCTCAGTTCAACAGGCCGGAGAGAGCCCTTTCCTCGTCCCTGAGCCCGTTAACGCCAGAGACGAACGAAATTCCCCTTCCGGAGGTGGGATCTCCGACATGGATGACTCGGATAGGTTGCCGCCCTCCAGTCCCATGCAAACTTCGGAACAGAGTCCGAGCGACGATGCGGATATGGTTGTGACGCTTGACGCCAGCCGCGCCGCCTGGCACCGCAAGGTTCAACTAGCGCGCAAGATCCCGGACGAGCCTGAATCCGAACCTGATTGCGAGGCGGCGCAGCCTTTGACGCTTTCGGGTGGCGGCGGGTACGCGAGAAAGAAACGGCGCTCAGAGGTGCAGGAGAGCCCTCGAGACGACCCCATCGCGCAAGTTGAACGTGCTCCGACAGGTAAAACGGCTGCGCAGGCGGTAGCTGGCCATGCATCTGGACGCCAAACTACATCCGCAAGTCAAGCCCTTCGCACGATGCTTTCCGGATTCTCGAGTGTAGCTAGTCAGCCTCGAGCGGGCACTCAGCGCGCGCCGCCAGTTGCCGTAGAGGATGAAGATGAACTTGAAACGACTGATGACGACGAGGAATGTCGTCCGGCTTCACCGCCCGCCAAACTTTCCGCTGGACATCGGCGAGATGCAGGCAAGGAAGAAGTTCAAATGCAGGTTGATACTGACCACGCTCCAACTAACTCCCGGCCGGCTGTCCGTGACTCACCGTCACCAACACTTGACTTACAACAAACCGACATTGACGTCGAGTTCTCTTCGAAGCCTGCTACTAATTACCATGAGGACGAGGTCATGATAATCGAACCTGATCCGGGCGCTTCAAATACGAAGCAGCCTATTGTTCAGAGCTCCTCTGTGATTGACCTCACTGACGATGACATGTTCGACTCCTCGGACCTCTCTACCATCGCGCTCGAGACGTCCATCTCGACAACACCTTCGGTCGAGGAATTGGTCTCGAGACCAGAGGTCATGCGATCTCAAGATAGCGGCGGAGATGTTTCCTTGCGTTTTGAACTATCCAAAATCTCGGATTCGTGGAAGCGGCTGCGCGAGGGGCTGGCCATAGCAGCGACAATCCGCCAGCGGGACGACGCGGCGTTGAAGGTGGCTCTGGATGCTGGCCTCGCGAGTGCCAGCGACGACGTCGCAACAGACGCCCTGGCTCGGACCATCAACAAGGAAGACTTCGCCGCAATGGAGATCGTTGGACAGTTCAACTTGGGCTTCGTCGTCACGCGCCGGCGCACGGACGAGATGGACGACTTGTTCATCGTTGATCAGCATGCTGCGGACGAGAAGTACAACTTTGAGACTTTGCAGCAGACAACACGTATCAAGTCGCAGAAGCTGTTCAGGTGTGTTTGGGTTTAGTTCTAGCCTTCATCATGTCGAATTAACGGTTCAACGAACTATAAGGCCGCAGCCGCTGGAGCTCACTGCTGGGGACGAGTTGCTCGCACTCGAGAATGTCGACGTGCTGCGACAGAATGGGTTCGAGATTGACATGCAAGCCGGGACGGAGACCGATGAGGAACAAGGCCCACGGCTGTCGTTAACGGCTCAACCGGTCAGCAAGGACACCGTCTTCGATATGAAAGGTGCCTATTTATATTCAACACCATCCATATACATGATATGATTATGCTGATCGCGCGCCGCAGATCTGGAGGAGCTCATCCACCTTATGCACGACCAGCCAGCAGGCCAGATGGTCCGCTGCTCGAAGGCGCGCGCGATGTTCGCGATGCGCGCGTGCAGGAAGAGCGTCATGATTGGCATGCCTCTCAACCGCGGCCAGATGACATCGGTGAGTTTAGACAGTTCAGTCATGCGCTGCGCTCGGTGTTGAGTTCTGCTCCCAGGTTGTTCGGCATATGGGAACGATGGACCAGCCTTGGAACTGCCCACATGGCCGACCTACGATGCGGCATCTTGCGGATATATTTGGGGAGCAGGAGAAAAAGGGCGGCGTTGATTGGTCTGCGTTTGGTTGTTGATATTCCATCTATATATTTTCCGGGTATCTTATCGCATTTGTCGGGCCGGTGATACTTTGCTTCTATACCACCATGTCCATCCACGCAGTGAAACGATCTCAATCTCATCTCGCCTGGGATAACAGGTATCTTGAGCCCCAAGCGCAGTTTGCGTGTTGCCTCAACTATCCTTCTTAGCATTGAACCTGTTCTACGCGTCAAGTCCGGCGAGACGGTCACCTTCGACTGTCTAGACGCCTCGAACGGGCAGATTACCCCAGACAGCACCGTCGACGCCATAAAATCACTCGTCTTCTCCCAGCTCGACCAGGTGAACGGGCCGGTGTTCGTCGAGGGCGCCGCCGCGGGCGACACGCTGCAGATCGACGTGCTGAGCGTCAAGCCCGCGGCGTGGGGCTGGACGGCGTGCATCCCCGGATTCGGGCTGCTCACGGACGAGTTCCCGGAGCCGGCGCTGAAGATTTGGGAGCTGGACAACGAGAATGGGGTCACGTATTTTGACGAGGAGAGGAAGGTGAGGATCCCGCTCCGGCCGTTTGCGGGCGAGATGGGCGTCGCGCCGGGGAAGAAGGGCGCGTTTTCGACGATCCCGCCGTACGCGACAGGCGGGAATATCGACACCAAGCATTTGAGTGCGGGGGCGACTCTGTTTCTTCCAGTCGAGGTCGACGGCGCGCTGTTCTCAATCGGGGTAAGGTTTTTGAACCAAGTTGAACTGCATGTTGAAAAACTCCAGGACGGTCATGCGGTTCAAGGAGACGGAGGCGAGTATTAATTCGGCGTAGAATCGTCCATTTACCAAAATATCACCAACAGAAGTCTGCGGTACGTTCAGACATTCTCTGGGAGGGAGAATGCTAATTTTCAACCTCGGCAGGGACCGCCATCGAGACGCCCATGACAGTGTCCGTGCGCCTGACTGTTCGGAAGGACCGGCCGTACACAAAGACTCCGCACTTCATCACGCCGAAGGTTAGCGTCGACAACGAAGAATACTACTGCACCACGGGCGTCGACGCGGACATGCGTGAGGCAACGCGGGCGGCTGTGCGCAACATGATCGATTTTCTATGCGCCGAACATGCGTTTGAGCGAGTTGAAGCGTACATGCTCTGCAGCGTCGCGGCCGACTTGCGGCTGCATGAAGTGGTAAGTGTCTGCATTCAATTCCTCCCCGCTCATTCTCAACTCGGTTGCAGGTTGACATGCCGAATTATGTTGTGAGGAATACCGCTTTGGACGCATGGTTGACGGACGGCTGACGCGACATTGAATAGGTGGGCATGATGATTCCAAGGTCGATTATCGGTCCTGCTCAGAAGGTTCGTCTTCTCCCCCCCCCCCTTTTTTTTTATTCGTGTCTATCGTTTATTTTTTTCTAGGGCCGTTTGTAATAATGTTTTCTAAGGATATCCAGCATGAACGGTTTCGTCGTCGTCGATCTTCGCGCTAATTAGCAGCGAACAGAGCACTACTTGAACTTCCTGAGCGTCAACTGTCATTAAACCCGAATAGACCAAGCTGCACCCCGTTGTGATTCAGAAAATGCTGCCGGCATATTTTGATTATAATTTATAAAACCTACCCCAAAATCGAACCACGTCCTTTTACGAAAGACCTGCAAAAAATTATCATCTTCGAATGCCTCTGAGAATTTTGCCAGCGAATTTTGAACATATGTGACGCCGAATAACGGAAGTTCCTTGAACAAGAATGGGATCCTCTCTTCGTCAAGCTATGTGACTCGTTGTCCAGCTCCGCCGTCTGCGCAGCGTGTTAATTGACCTGCGGGCCCAAGTTTGAATGAATGTGAGGGAAATCGACTGCGACACACCCGAGCACAGCCACCGACGACCTCGCCGTTCTCGACGTTGTGCAGCTCGTTCGATCTGGGTTTTGGAGAGGACGCGAGGTGGGATAGAAAGAGCGTGTGTGCCAAATTTCAGAGCGAGATGTGCCCCAGGAGGAGGTCACCGCAAAATCCCTGCCAACCCGTTCAGCGCTAAGACGTTCCGCGCCAAGACGCTCCGCGCCGCACTAACCCTTTACTTATAGTTTTCTGCTCGCGCCAAGAATCAACAGAAATTCTCTCCCACGAGCGCGACGCGTCTGGTCACGCCCCGCAGGGAGATTTTTTTTGATTTTTCAACACGTGAAAGTGCCCGGAGATGGGCTCTAGACTACGTTACAAAGGTAAGCGATTCTACTGACTACATACTAACTACTGGTCGTAAGAGAATTTACAAGTCCTGAAGGTAAGTCGTTAGTGTGATTCAATGTGCTTGAACCAAAGCTTACTGTGGTTGAACTTGAGGTTGCAACCCGTGTTGCAACCCTAAAATAAGGTGGTGGCAGGTCCTAGAGGAAAAATTGTTAGTCTTATTCAATGTGTTTGGAAGAAACTTACCGAGTTGGAAAACTGGTACTTGAAAGTCAACACTGAATATGTTGGTGCGCGCCTGCGGCGCAGATTTTTTGAGGAAAACTCCAAGGAAATGGGTTATATCACACGGGGAAATTGAAACGTGCCTGACGGTTGCGCCTGCGGCAGGAAAAAATCAGTAAATTTGACCTGGAAGAAAGGTCAGAGCAGACTAACTTTGAAGGACGTGGTGCTCACCAAATACGTAGCATCGTCAATGCGCCGGCGGCAGAAAAAAAAATGGATAACGGATCCCTGAAAGCGCATTGAAATGGCGCAAATTTTGCACCTAGATGAAAACTCACCGTGAATGTGTGCCGCTCGCGGGAAATCCAGAAATAGAATTTTGTGCCGGGGCTTTGGACAACGCGCCGCGGGCAGAATTTTCAAAATTTTGGGGCAGGGGATGACTGTAAAACGCCTCAGATACAGTCAGGAATACAACAGGAATGGCCACGCACCGTTGCCGCAATGAAGTTTGCGGTACGCTCAAAAATCAAATTTTGATGGCGGGGCTCCGCTTGCATACTTGTATTGAAGATGGGGATGCCTGCTGGCAGCACTAAAAAAAAAAAGGTCGATCATCAAAAACACCATCAAATGCATCTCAAAATGTGGGCGTACCATAAATTTTGAGGCGGTGGCGGGAACATGATATACAGTGTCATCGATGTTGGCGTAAGAAGAGAAGAGAGGTTCGAAGGGCGGCGGTGGCGACGAGATTTTGCACGTGGAGGTGGTACGTGCCTGCCGGCGGCTTTTTTCTGGCAAAAAAAGGGCTAGAAGAAAGCGTCAAAAATGTCCTCCAATGCAAATCAAAAGTGAGGACATACCGTACATTTTGACCTGCTGGCGGGAACGCAATATATGCTGTAATCGATGTCGGCGCCGCTGCGCGGCACCTCCATGGTGTCAAAATGAAACCGAGGGTCGAAAGCTGGCAGCAGCAACGAGGAATTGTGCTTGCAAGCGGTACGTGCCTGCCGGCGGCTTTTTTTTCGTGAAAAAAAGCTAAGTTCGTAGTCAAAAAGGGGCATCAAGTCGACATTAAGAACGAGGTCTCACCTGTTTTCTTTACACCGGTCGCGGGAATGTGATATATGGTGTAATCACTTTTCAGGTGGTTTGGGAGAATGTGATTTGTCGTGTTGGCGCATTTTGCAGGGGGGAATGGGTGGGATGGTGGTGGTACGGAAGAGAGGTTCGTTCCAGGAACCAGACCTGCGGCGCTAAAGCCGTTGCGGTGTACGTGAGGGTCTGTGATGTGAACATCAAACAAATAATTACACGGCATCTCAGGGATATGTTTGCGTGTGCATACCGCTTGCGTACTGCCTGATGGCAACGGGCAGAGCACACCGCAACTCGTGATTTCCTCGATAGATACTTGGGTGAACTGCGAACTGGATTGAACTTGAAATGTGCACTCACTATGCAAAATTTAAAAGACCTACAATTGTAATTAGAATGCCTACAGAGATAGGAAAATTGTGAACTGAAGTTATGCATTGCCGTACCTTGGAGATCATCACTATGATTCGCGGGTTAGTTGCGGCCAAGTTGCGGTGGCATGAGATTTCCGCAATGTGATATGTGAAAAGGTGAAACTATACTATGATATCGGTTAATGTTACGATACGTAGTTGCAAAACCTTCTCAAGGTACATGAATGCTCTCCGTCGGGCACTACTTCCGAGCTTGGAGAAATGCATACTTTTGTGTTTTCAACAAGGGACTTGGCCACTGAAAGTGTGCGGAACATAGTTAATCCCGGGGATTCCGGAAATATCAATTTTCCTGAGGAGTTGAACCGGGTCTGTGATTGTCACCTTGTTGAGATGGTGAACGGGCAGAAGAAGGCCGAGACTCGTCGGGAACGGCCGGGGAAGAGCCCGCGCACTTGGCAAAAGTGACGCAGCGGACGAGAGCGGACCGCGGCAGCGGTGGATCAGATCAGAGGAATGCTTATCTTACCGAGATATACCGTTGTGAAAAAGTCCGGCTCGATGTATGTGCTTAAGAGGCATTTCTGCGCAAATCATGGTGCCTATATGTAGTGCAAACCGGGCATTTTTGAAGGAAAACGTACGAAATGCAGAAAAGTTCGGTTCGATTCTAGAATTTTGCGCAAGGGAAAAAAAACGAAAGCTCGCAGGGGAAGTGGCGCCCCAGACAGAAGCAGCAATATATGGGTGCACCGTAACCTGCCGTACACTCGCGGAGAAGCCGCAGGCCCGGGATTTTTCGTTTGTTGACTCGAAATCGTGAGAAGGAAAAGATCACACGTGATCATGTTCGTTTTCGTGCACTACGTCCTCCCGTTCCGTATTAGGAAGGCCCCAAAGTTGCTCTTGATCGTCATGTCCTGTCGCTGTCCTTCGTCTCCCGCTGGGTCCCTACCTTCGAGAAGTTGCTCACCCCAAGTTGAGCATTGGCCCGACCCATCTGGAGCTTAATTTGGCCTTACGGACGACGGAACGCCGGCAAATGCGTTTGCACGCATTTTCGGAAAAATGGGCTCCAGAAGCTCTTTGCCGACGCCGCATCACGCCATATGATGCGGATCTGTTTCAATGGAAACGAATTGCCCCTGCCCGGTTTCCTGGAGCGATCGGCGCAGAAATGCGGTCAGGAACGCCTTGGTGCGTTTCCACCTTGTCTCGGCTATTCCTATGCCCCCGATGCCCCTCCTTACAAGGTCTACCTCCCAGTATATATATATATGTTTCAACCCTGCGCCTTCGAAGTTTCGGAGCAGCAGCGTAGCTATATACGCTCGGATTAACGCATTTGCGAAAACGCGCGATTCACACATAGGACGGGCACCGGCGGACTTCGGGTGGAGGACATGACACATGCTTGATGGAAACGACATCTTTGATATCTCATGCGGTGTGTGGCTTCCGCTCGCGCGTTTTCACGCACTTACGAATATTTTCCGATTACACAACCCTCAGCCAAGACACTTCGCAGTATATCCTCTGTCGGTCTTTTCCTAAAATATTTCACCCAAGTGAGTGCATTTGTTTGAGACTGAATTAATGAGCACATACAGAGCTCGCATGGGCTCTTTTCGAGTCCAAAAGTCCAACACAACTGTCGAACATAAATCCCAATTTAGTAACCGAGATCTTCAAGATCTCGGCTTATTTCCTCTCCGAGATTCCTCCCATGCCTTCTATCAACGTCTCAACCCCCCCTGCGGTCTCTCACGACGGCCCCATCGCCTGTTCCACATGTCGCTCATTTCCGGCATTTTGCTCAACTGACCAATTCTTGGCGCGCAGAGCCCGACGGATGAGCGGATAGCTCGTCATATTATCTGACGAACCGGCCCGCAACTCAAGCTATAAGCATTGGGGCTCAATTCTCCTCTTTTCCAACGGGTCCGAATATCCCTCGATTCACACCCACTTCCCCGCTTTTCTCTTGGACCACGGGAGAAGTACTGACCGTACCCCGGAACCACGGACATTTAATTCTCTCCCCGCCAACTCGGCCTCGACTCCGACTTGAACTTGAACTTCGCCGCCGTCGCCATCAGCCCGATTTAGCCACCGTTCTCACGCCCACTCTTGCACATCAACCACCACCACCGTGTTTGCACACTGGCCATATGCTCGCCCAGTGCTTGCAATAGCATACGGCTTACTCTTTCCCTCCACCGACAGCTTTTCCGTGACTCTTTCGCCCCCAACCAACACCAAATCGCCGCTTGCCAACCTTTTTCAATTTTGGCTTAACTTCGCCTTTTCACACCTTGAATCGTATCCGGCGGCGGGGAGCACGGAACGCTCATATCGGTCTTGAATTGACTGGAATTTATCCTTCAAGGTTATTTTCCCGTTTAATCTCGACGAATGTGGTTAGGCTAACTCACTTTTAGTCCAGCTGTTGCGCATTCCGGAGCGTCGTGCCGCCGATCTCGTTCAGAAACACGCCACCACACCGCAAAACGCTACCATCGCCGTATACTGTGACACTCAAACCTTCGATACCCGCATTCAAGCCCCAACTATAGTGCTTTTGCGCCGGAGGTATGCATCTGTGTTTATTCATTGTTCATAGTATTCGCTGACTGACTTGCGTCACAGATTCTGATTGCTTTCTCTGCTTATCTCCTCGCATTCAATCCATGTTCTAAGGAGGGCTTCGCACTCAGTTCAAGGGATGAGGGAGGGTTTCAATTCGTCCATTTCAATATGATTTCAATAGATATTTACTGACTGAGTTTAGTGAATCGAAATACTTGGCGGCTTCATTGGATTAGAATGACGAAGCTAACGCTGTTTCGCTTCAGGTCAAGGTATGTCTGCCTCTTTTTCTTTTTTCCGAACCACAGTTGTACTGACTTTATCGTTAGGGTACCCTACCATGGCTTCAGATTGCATCCATCGCCGCTCGAAGATCCGTCAAGTTGAACTTGAATCAATGCCACGACCTCAAACTATTGAATTACTTCGCATTCTTTGCGAGGTCGAAGCTATTGTCGGTGTCGGGTTCACTCAAGTCAACTTGAGTTTGATTGAAATTGACTCATGGTACATTCATTCCTGGTACGTTCATTTCCTCAACGCATCCTTACTTCTACTGAACCACATATCTTAGGTCGAGCTTGACAACGAGCCTTCAGCGAAACACCCGCTCCTCTTTCGATTGACTTCAAAATGGTTCAACTTGGGTGTGCTAGGTACGTCCACTTCAGCGTTAATCCAACGAGTCCTTGGATGACGACTTGTTCAGTATAGATACAATGTCCCTAGTGTAGTTGAATGCAATCGTTAATCCAAGCAGATGATTACCGGCTTCGTTCAAATATCGATACGATGCTACACGTTCTTAATGATACATTCAGATGTGCGCTCTTCTTTCTCTCGGGGGTCCCTTTAACTCACTGGACCTTTTTTGATCAGGTTCCACGGATACTCGGACTTCAAGTACGTTATTCTATTCACCTCGCCGTGTCTTGTCAGTTACTGACAATTCGATCCTAGTCCACCGTTATTTCGATCAACGCCTTTGTGGCCAGACAATATCGGCTCAGGTGTGTCTACTTTGTTGAGATTCTTGTGCCGTTCGCTGACTTGCTTAACTTGTTAGGTTCAAAGTCATTCAAGTTGAAGAGAAAGACGCCGAAACTATGGATGAGTGACTTGAGGTATGTCTTCGTAATGATTGTTCATGGTTGCATTAGCTGACCTGCACTACGTTCCATAGGTTGGAATATACCTTCCATCCAATTCAACATCAACCACTATCAAGTACACTACCAACTCATACACGCATGAACTCTTCGTCTTAGTCTATGTGGCTGCCAGATATGTTACCAAGTAAGTAACAATATTCTTGTCCTGATACCCTTTCAACCACTGACTCATTTCACCGCAGGTCGTCGCTTCCACCTTCGAGGTATGTATCTCTATCTGAACTCTATTCAGCTTGGTGGTTGAAGTTCCACTTATGTTCAGGCTCTCGACGCATTGAACATATCAATACTACTCCCTTCTACCTATCCCCTCACGTTCCAGTTCAAGTTCAACATCCTACTTATCCTTCAACCTCACCCGATACACGGTACGACCAACTCCACTTGAACTAAAACATCTCACCCCCTCTGACTTGACATGCAGACCGCAACACTCTTTGGTTGAAATTCACGAGCTGTCGGACATCCCGGGGACAGGATTCAACGTCGAGTCCATGACATATCGAACATCGATTACAGGACGTATCGATGTCCCGCTACCAGAGTTAAATCTCCGGTATAGCCCCATTCCACCCTCCATTCAGACTGCATTCTAACGTGCCTTCTTTTCAGAAAAAAGCCGCCGGAGGCCAAGGTGGTGCTAGACTTGTAATATGGTGGCGTCATGCCAGGTAAGTCAATTCCCCATCTCACATTCTTTTTAACCACCCTCCAACGCGTTTTGTTTAGGAAAAACTCACCAGAGGCCGGCGCATTCCTTCCGCCTTGTGCAATAGTAGCCCTTGCAAGACCATTCACCTTGTTTTCTCGCGCCGATTATACCTCTGCGACATCGGATACACGACGGATATCCGTCCCGGGATAAACATCAGGTATGTCCTGGTTTCAAGTTGACTTACCTCTCTTCACGACATTCTGACGCCTTTTATTTCAGGAGAACAAGCCGCCGGACGCCAACGCCCCCGCTATCGCTTTCAATGCGACGTATCCATCCGCCTCTGCTATCGTTTTCTGCTGCGCGGAGCCGCCGCACAGGATACAGCCCGTATCGCATTCCCCCAAACGAACTGAACCGAACTCGCAGGTATGTCCTCATTCTCTATTGCCCTTGACTGCACTCTGACGTGCATTTTTTCTCAGGAAAAAGCCGCCGAAGGCCAACGTACGGCTGCACTTCCGATACGGCGTGTCCTACCACCCGCTGCTGGTCTCGCGTTCCAAATAGCGCGAACGGCGGCGACTTCTCTGGCTTCAGACTTCACTCGTCTGCATCCCGACACGCTTCGTTTTTTTGTTTGGCCCCCGGTTTCTTCAATTCAAATCCAGCCAGACTCAGTCTTTGAAGCTTTCCAGAGCAGCAAGTCAAAAGTGCAAGGTATGTGAATGTATTTGAGAACGGCTCCTTACTCACTGACTGCCTGGCAGGTAACTAGCTATCTGCTACGAAAGCGCGTGGCGATCCGGCGCGTCTCCCGGCACTGGATGCGCCCGCCCTGAGGGTCGGCCGCAAATGCAGCGCCGCCGCGCGTCCGCCTCGGCGCGCGAATTCGACAGCCGACAGCCTTGCGCAATGCGCCCGCACGCCGCCTCCGCATCCACGAGGCCGCCGCCTCCGCCGAATCCCCCTTCGCGACGCCCCTGCTGGATCCGCGGTCGTCTCGGGAACGGAGACCCGCCGCATAAGAGCGGGAGCTCGTGCGTGCATGTCGGTCCTCGGATGCAGGCAGACGTGCTGATATACGCAGCTGCCGCATTTCGGTCGAGGCCGGTCCGGCATGCTGCTGCTCCAAAGGCGACGTTAGCAAGGAAGGGCTGCAGGAGAGCAAGGAGCGGCGTACGGGCCAATTCTACTCGGCGAGTCCGGAATTCCAGCCCTGTCGACTCGGCGAAATATTGCGAAATCCCGGCAAATTCGACTCGGCGCACTGCTCGACTCCACTCGAATTCGACTCTGTCGCGTCGAGTCAAGCTGCGGGAACGCTACGGGACAAACTGGTTAGAGGGAAAGGGCGCAAGGAGTTTGTAGCGGCGCACCTTGCGTGGGGACTCTGGACAGGCAGAGAGGAGCGGTGCGGCCGGTGGGCGGTCGGCGTCGCGCTGGCCGATGCGTTCGCCTCGACGCGATTCAGCGTGACGTGTCGGTGGTGGTGGACTTGACGCGCTCCCAACGCATTTACTGTAAGAGTTTAGTCGCAGATGTGTGAGTTTGGTGGGGCATGTACGTGCGACACACTGGTTCGCCAGGATATGTAGCCGCACGCTCGGTGCGGGGCGCGGATTCGCGAGCGCGGGGCTTCGACAACAAGCGAGGGCGCTGCGGGGCGTCGAGGGTGCGGCAGAGTGAGACTGCAAGCATTAATGAAGTGAAGTGAAGGAGGGACAGCGACACGTGGAAGTGTGCTTGGGCTTGCTGAAGGAAGCGCAAGGCGGGACGTGGGCACGAGAGAGGAGACAGCGGCCAGATGACATCGGTGGCTTCAGTCATGCGCTGTGTTCTGCTCCCAGGTCATTCGACATATGGGAACGATGGACCAGCCTTGGAACTGTCCACATGGCCGACCTACGATGCGGCATCTTGCGGATATATTTGGGGAGCAGGAGAAGAAGGGCGGCGTTGATTGGTCTGCATTTGGTTGATATTCCATCTATATATTTTCCGGGTATTTTATCGCATTTGTCGGGCCGGTGATACTGTTGCTTCTATACCACCAGGTCCATCCACGCCGTGAAACGATCTCAATCTCATCTCGCCTGGGATAACAGGTATCTTGAGCCCCAAGCGCAGTTTGCGTGTTGCCTCAACCATCCTTCTCAGCATCGAACCTGTTCTGCGCGTCAAGTCCGGCGAGACGGTCACCTTCGACTGTCTGGACGCCTCGAACGGGCAGATTACCCCAGACAGCACCGTCGACGCCATAAAATCACTCATCTTCTCGCAGCTCGACCAGGTGAACGGGCCGGTGTTCGTCGAGGGCGCCGCCGCGGGCGACACGCTGCAGATCGACGTGCTGAGCGTCAAGCCCGCGGCATGGGCTGGACGGCGTGCATCCCCGGATTTGGGCTGCTCACGGACGAGTTCCCGGAGCCGGCGCTGAAGATTTGGGAACTGGAGAACGAGAATGGGGTCACGTACTTTGACGAGGAGAGGAAGGTGAGGATCTCGCTCCGGCCGTTTGCGGGCGAGATGGGCGTCGCGCCGGGGAAGAAGGGCGCGTTTTCGACGATCCCGCCGTACGCGACAGGCGGGAATATTGACACCAAGCATCTGAGTGCGGGGGCGACTCTGTTTCTTCCAGTCGAGGTCGACGGCGCGCTGTTCTCCATCGGGGTAAGTGGGTTTTTGAACCAAGTTGAACACCATGTTGAATAAATTCAGGACGGTCATGCGGTTCAAGGCGACGGAGGCGAGTATTAATTGCGCGTAGAATCGTCCATTTACCAAAATATAATCAACAGAAGTCTGCGGTACGTTCAGACATTCTCTGGGAGGGAGAATGCTAATTTTAAACTTCGGCAGGGACCGCCATCGAGACGCCCATGACAGTGTCCGTGCGCCTGACTGTTCGGAAGGACCGGCCGTACACAAAGACTCCGCACTTCATCACGCCGAAGGTTAGCGTCGACAACGAAGAATACTACTGCACCACGGGCGTCGACGCGGACATGCGTGAGGCAACGCGCGCGGCTGTGCGCAACATGATCGATTTTCTATGCGCCGAACATGCGTTTGAGCGAGTTGAAGCGTACATGCTCTGCAGCGTTGCGGCCGACTTGCGACTGCATGAAGTGGTAAGTGTCCGCCTTCAATTCCTCCCCGCTCATTCTCAATTCGGTTGCAGGTCGACATGCCGAATTATGTCGTGAGGAATACCGCTTTTTGCACGCATGGTTGACAGACGGCTGACGCGACATTGAATTAGGTGGGCATGATGATTCCAAAGTCGATTATCGGTCCTGCTCAGAAGGTTCGTCTTCTTCCCCCCCTTTTTTATCCGTGTCTATCATTTATTTTTTTCTAGGGCCGTTTGTAATAATGTTTTCTAAGGATATCCAGCATGAACGGTTTCGTCGTCGTCGATCTTCACGCTAATTAGCAGCGAACAGAGCACTACTTGAACTTCCTGAGCGTCAACTGTTACCAAACCCGAATAGACCAAGCTGCACCTCTTACCCGTCCCGTTGTGATTCAGGAAATGCTGCCGGCATAACTTAATTATAAAACCTACCTAAAAATTGAACCACGTCCTTTTACGAAAGACCTGCAAAAATTATCATCTTCGACGACCTGGAATGCCTCTGAGAATTTTGCCAGCGAATTTTGAACATATGTGACGCCGAATAACGGAAGTTCTCCGCGGAACTTCTTCTGTGATGATCAACTGCCATGTGCTGACTGACTGATACAAGACCCTCACGACACTCCCACGTCCGCATCGACATCCTCGTCCTGCGACCATGGCTTCCGTAGCCAGAGTGCGGAGTGCGTCCGTGGACGACCCGTTTGCAGCATACATGGCGCCTCCGGCAGGCGAAACGCCCGACCAGCGCGCCGTTCGCCTCACCGCCGCCCAGAACGCGGAGAAGACGTCGCGGCAAATAGACGAGGTTTTGCAGCAGTCGAAAAGACTGCTGGACAAGAAGAAACAGGACGTAAAGATTCTCCTGCTAGGTATTTCATTCCTATCTCCGTTCCGTCGTACAGTGGCTTATTCAGTGTCACGGGTAGGGCAGTCAGAATCAGGAAAAGTCAGTACATTTCATATATAGTGTGCGGGGAGCTCATAGCGTCGTCTGCAGAGCACGGTGCTGAAAAGTAGGGAGGTTCAACATGCGATCGATCATGGTACTCACCCTCGTGGCTTCCTTGTGGCGCAGACTTCCGGTTACGATTCACCCCCCAATATTTCGACGGTGAGCGGGCGGCATGGAAGACGGTGGTACTGCTCAACCTCATCTCGTACGTGGCTGGGATTCGCTCGTAATTGTCACTCTAACAGTGAGCAGGTCGGTTCGGACAATAGTCGACACCATTGAGAGCGAGCTGGCGGCGCCGGAATTCAGCCTAGTGTCCGATATTCACCGGCAGCGCTGTGCCGAGCTCGCCCCACTTTTGCGCGAAGAAGAGGTCATCAACAGTCTCCTTGCGCCGTCGAAAATCGGCGGCGATGTCTACGTGCGCCCCGGTGGAGAGTGGAAATCCATCCTCGCATCGTCGGAGGCAGCAAAGGACGCGGCCTCGGTCGTATTTTCGCTCCGGGATGAGATTGACACACTATGGGCGGACACTGCTGTCCGAGAGCTGCTAGAAAAGAAGGACATCTCGCTGCGCGACGGGGGCGGATAGTGAGTCATGCTCAGCGCTTAGCCTTTACGGTCCGCTCCAGACGACGAGCTGACACTCATCTTGCGCAGCTTCATGGACGACATTGCGCGGGTGACGGAGGCCGACTTTGTTCCCACAGATTGTGCGTTGTTTCCAAGGAAGGGTGGCAAGCGGCTGATACATCAGATCCAGCTGATATTCTGCGGGCTCGAATAAAAACGATGGGGGTGGAGGAGCATTTCTTCGAGAAGGAGACTGCGCCTGGTGCGTGCCAAGTTAACTTCGGGTTTATTTTGTTCCGTCTCACCAAGCGAAGCAGGTACCCGAGGAGTGAAGGACTTTTGGATATATGATGTACCGGGAGCCAAGGGTTCTCGCGCGGTTTGGTGTGTGTGTCAGTTCAGGTCCATCCATCTATATGCTCATGCCACTTACACAGGATACCTTTCTTTGACATGGGTAGGGCATTATTTATATTGCGGCTTCTCTGCCTAACACCCACGCAGTCCAGGCTATTGTATTCCTGACCCCATTATCATTCTACGAAGTGCTCGAGGAGGATACGCGGGTCAACCGACTCGAGGATAGCGTGATACTATGGAAGGAGATCTGCGCGAATCCCCTTCTCCAGCATTGCCAGATCATTCTATTTTTCAACAAGGTCGGTTCGCTGTCATGCGTCCAAACATTGAAAATAACTTTTGCAGATGGATATTCTGAAAGCCAAGCTCAAAGCGGGACTCATAATCAAAGAATATGTTCCAAGTTTCGCGGATCGTCCGAATACATATGCGGGCGCGACCAGCTGTAAATAGAATTCCTTCCGACTTGTGGGCGTAGCGTCACTCATGATGGGCCCACAGATTTCAAGGAAAAATTTCGGGCATATCACGTACGCTTACTCGATACTGTTCTTCTTTAGCTCCGGCTCACTTTTTCAACAAGAAACGGACCTCGCCCAAGCCAAGGAGTTTCTTCTATTACGAGACGACTGCTGTCGTAAGCTCCCTCCTTATTTTCCTGTTTGTCTTTCATTTTGAGCACACCAACCCAGGATACGCGCTCAACCGCGAAGATCATTGGATCAGGTCCGTTTATCCGACATTTCGAAAAATCGAACCATTGTGTGAACTCATGCTCGAACCCGCAGTACATGAGGAAATCTTCCGCAAACATCTGCACGAGAGCATCTTGATTTAGCCGAGAGCATCTTGATCCAGCCTCTAGGGGGGAGCAGTTTGATTTAGTTAGGGTTATGTGGCGGGGGGTGCCTGCGGTAGTATATTGTACTGACGTCTGGGATGGTCAGACTGAGCGTTTTATTTTTAGCGGATAATACTCTTCTTCCTTTTTGTGTACATATGTATATGTATCCATAGCCTACAAACACTTTGTTTGGTAGGGGGATGTCAGCAGCCTTAGTATGGAGGACTTAGATGAGTTTTCTTTACACGCATTAAATCACCGGGAACAGATGAAGCTGCCCAGTAAAGAGAGCTCGTTCAAGCTACATATATTTTTGTTGGCTTTAAGATTACAGCTTCAACCAAAACCAAATTTAACCCATCGTACTACTCGTACAAAATAAGCCTGCATTTACTTCCATGACAGTAAGTACACTTGATGTACAATGAGAAGTTGAAAAACGGTCAGCCAAGCTCAAACCGACAACATAATTGGCAGTCTCTCTAGTGTGAACCGAGCTTGAACTATGTACATCTTCGCTACCTTGATGGCCGCGTAAAATGATTACACGTTTGGGAGGGAAGTTTCTCCGGGGGAATCTTTCCCAGCATGATACAATCCCCTCATAGTTCCTCCCAGATTTCTGGTCCCCGTTTGAGTCCTCCCGGAAATCCGAGCATCTCCCGCCTTCTCGCTGGCGGCCGCCCTTACTCAACCGCCTATCAAATCCCAATTGAGACCCAGATCAGTTGTCAGTTCAGCGAGCACTTGAGTTGCTCCAGAACAGGTCGGACAGAGTTCAGATCACTCGACTTGATGGACTCGCAACAACGATTCGATTATTTCCTCTCGGTCAATGACTTAGCTATTTTAGATAGGCATAGAGGACTATCATGGGTAGATATCACAAAGAGCTCCGGAGGGATTAAGTCAAAACTGAGACTACGGAATCTCATTTTGTGAACCATTGTGCATTTCGGGACCCGTTGGGATCAATAGTATTCGGCAAGTATTCGGCGCATTTCGGGGCTTACCCTTAACGGGTTCCGCACAACCGGATCAATCGATCAACTATCGCATCAATCGCATCGACATCGTGAAATCAGAGGCCTAGGGAAAGCAAAGAGATTTCCACAACTTAGTTAGGTTGCAGAACGAGAGATGTATGCACCGAGTGTGTAAGTTGGCAGGATCACTGGTTCGGAATGCGGCAGCGCCGTTTGTGAAAACCTTTGCTATGACTCAATGTGCCATTAACATCCCATGCTCGGTCCAACGGTTTAAATGGTTGAACCGGATGTCAAGTGCTGGATACGCACTGATGCACACCGACGATCCCCGCATGAACCAGCGTGAACCCCATGAAATTTTTTAATTTGCTTCAAGCTCGCAGCCATGCGGCCCGACAGGAAACAACTAATCACCGGTTGTCTGATCAGCAAGCATCGGGAATGTTAGCCCCAGGAATGTGGCCTGCTAGTTACCTGAGGGAGTACAATTTTTCTGTCCAGCGGAAAAGTAAGTACAGTAGAATTAGGTATGACGAGGTGGGGATGACGCCTCCCAGAAAATCGACACGCGGACTGGGGGCTTCAAGTTGAGTTATCTTATCATTTACATGCCATCCTAAATAGCTCTAAAAAAGTCCCAACATGCAACATTACCTAAACATTAGCATAAGTAGTACACAGGGTCGGGGACGTACAGACCAATGGGGCGCACGTCGAATTCGGTAAAAATTTTGACTCCAGTTGGACACAAGTTGGACAGAAGCCGACGTTCGCCACGGCAACAGCAATTTTGATATATCCGAGCGCCGGGCAAATTTCAGACGCCGAGGAGTCAGGACCCATACGCGACGCGTATCATCTCTGCACGTGGCCGTAGCGATATCGAGAAGAAGAAAAAAATGAAAAATGCGACAGGAAAGGGCTTGCTGCGGCTGGGATTGGGATGTGAATAAAGCACCACCAAAAGAGCAAGAATATTGTATTGGGAAGTGCATTGCCACGTTCTTTGCGGAACGTTGTTTGACGATCATCCGCTTCTGCGCCACCAGATGATGGGAATCTTCCATGACTAATAATTCCTTTCGGTTGCTATATGTCCTTGACCTCTACCCCAACATGCAAGATCGATTGAAGTCGCATAGGTCCAGCGGAAGCTCATTCGACCCCCTCAACGCGACCCTCCAGCCTCCTCCAAACGAAACTGAGGAGGAGAAGGCCGTGAGATTGGAGGCTGCGCGGGAGGCGACAAGAGTTTCGCGGACAATCGATGCGGGGCTGGCGGAATCGAAGAAGGCGCTCGAGAGAAAAAAGCGGGCGGTGAAGATCTTGCTCTTAGGTCAGTCCCACCACTATTCCCAGCGAGATTCATGTCCTGAGGCCTGTGACGCTTCCATTACAGGCCAATCGGAATCGGGGAAGGTCAGACGCGCTTTATTTTACTTGCGTTTTTGCTCAGCCCATCTCTTCGTAGAGCTCGGTGCTACGAAGTCTGTATATCTAAATCGGTCCTTTTGGAGCAACTACCAACTAAAATCTTGCAGATTTCCGACTCGCATTCACACCCAAATATTTTGAAGGGGAACGTTTAGTGTGGAAAACTGTGATCCAGCTGAATCTCATCAGGTGCGTCTGCCTGGCCTGTTGCCCTGGATCATAAAATAAATTTACAACTTCAGCTCGATCAAGAAAATACTAACGGTCCTTCAAGAGGAATGGGACGAATCTGATTCCGCGGAATCAAAAATCGAAACGCCCCTCACCAGCGAACACCGACGCCTGGCGCTGTCTTTATCGCCACTGTTGGCCTTCGAGACGAGCATAAGCCGGATGATTGCTTCTGATACCTCCAGCAGTGGGTACACTGTGACCGTCCGCCCGGGTGGGGGCTGGAAGGACAAACTCGCGACCTTTGGGCGGACAGCCTCAACTCCTGGATCTCCTACTAACGAGAACAGCACCGATCCCTCACAGGTTACACAGGTCCTCGCTTCATGCCAGCGAGAGATCGTGGAGCTGTGGGAAGACAGCACCGTTCGACGCGTCCTCGAATCGCGGGACGTCCATCCACAGGAAGACGCAGGCTTGTACGAGCACTTCGCCATTATCTGATTTCTGGGCTTTACTCAGTTTGACAGCTTTCTCGACGACACTGCCCGCATCGCCGCAGTTGATTATGTACCGCTCGATCGTGCGCATTCCCGAAAGTTGCAGTGCCCCTCCGACTCTGACTTCTTTTATTTCTTTCCGCTTGCAGGGGATATCATGCGGGCGCGGATACGAACTCTGGGTGTTGAAGAACACCGGTTCGTAACCGAGTCCGGTAGGTGGTTCGTGGTACGCTCAGGTTGTAGCATGTTGAGGCTTTAAGCAGGATTTAGGGCAGGTACAGAGTTCTTCATTACGGACGTGTGTGGAAGCAGTAGTCAGGTAAATAGCTTCCCGCAAGGCTGACTGGTTTCACTGACCATTTCACAGCGATCAACATGGGTCAATCAAATCATCTAAGTTATAGCATCCTCACTGACTCAACAGGTTGATTTAGATACCATATTTCGATGATGGTACGTGAGCTATTTCCTATGGAGTCCGCCCAATTTACGTGGTTGGTGCAGTCCAGGCCATCCTCTTTCTTGCCCCGTTAGCTTTCTGGCAAAGCCTCGACGAGGATACGAAAGTCAATCGCGTCGTAAGGACCTTGTGTGTTGTACGCGATCGATTGAGCGATTCTGACTTTCCTACAGCAAGACTCTCTGGAGCTCTGGCGAGAAATCGTCGGCAATCCGCTCCTTGCAAAAACTGCCTTCATCCTGTTGTTCAACAAAGTGAGTTGTCCGCTCCAGTGCTAACGACATGTATAGCTAATGTCTGCGAATCTGTAGAAAGACATCTTACAGGCGCACATCGCGGCGGGGGTGCTGGTTAAAAAGTACGTCCCGAGCTTCGGGGATCGGCCAAACGACGTTCCCTCGGTGACAAAATGCACGTAATGCTTTTTGTGCGAAAAAAATCGACTCTTACATCATTTTTTCCCATGCAGACTTCCGAGATAAATTTTCGGCTTACCATGTAAGTGTTAGCGTGTAGGGCGTCCGCAAATCATCCTCATACATGCCGGCAGCGGAAATTCTCGCCGGAACCGAGACCGTTTATATTTTACGAGACGGAGGCCATAGTGAGTCCCTTCGTCTGGTACAGCTGCTTCGGCTTAGAGTAACCTCTTCGATGTGTAGGATACCACATCAACGGCTGTAATTCTAGGAGAAGGTCAGTCCGCCTCGCTTTCCATCGGGGAGCGGAGTCCTTATCCGCCGCGGCGTAGTTCAAGAACAGATCATACGGAACCACCTAAAGGACCTAGACGTTATGTGAATGAATGCATAGCTGCGGTCCTCGAGGTTCCGAAACACCGTCACTCACCACGCCCTTCTTACGCAGATACTCACACGAGCGCTAATGGAAGCTGTACTATGGAGGAGGATCTATGTATCCTTATGTTTGGGGATCTAAATTATGTGTTGTTGTGGTTTTTGTCTACAGGGCGCGCCAGATGTTTCGGCCATCGCCGCGTGGCGAAGATGGCTTTGCGGCAGCCGGCCGAATGGAGACTTAACATCCTCATGTTGGAGCAGTGGTCGCATAACTTCTTTTTTTTCCCAGCCCGCCAATTTTTTTCCGGCGACTGAGAGAATGTCAAAGCCTCAGTAGGTCTATTTCTAGGAGATCCCACGCCACAGTTTGCATCTCGGTAGGTTTCTCTCTTTTTCGTTTCTACTGATGCAATCGTCTGGCTTGGGCACAGCCACACGCATTGAACCCTCAGCATGCTACTGAAGACATGAACGAGCATAAACCTAGCCTCTGTCGATTCTAACCTCTGTCGTTCCTTGCCATACATTTCTGATTGTTTGTTCGCCGATGCTTTGACGTGTGCGAGTGGCTGCCTGGAGGAGGAGTGGTGCAGAGTTCGAGTGAGCAGCCTCTTCTTTTTGAGAAATCGAGGTTTAATCCAGTCTGCATTCAGTCTCAGACCATGGGTCACAAACCGATGTATACATTATAGTACAGATGCAAAAGAAATTCGAAAACTCAATAACAAGCTAGAGTCTAGACGCTTCTTCTGCGCCACATCTCTTTTCCTCCAACTAATGTTTCGAGATTTTCCTTTTCTTTCCTTTGTCTTTAGCCGGAATCTCTTCGCTCATCGCACCATTGCAACTGTCCAGATGTTTCTGAAAGAGATCCGATCGCGCGCCATTCAAGAGCAACGTTCCACACGCCTGGCATTTTCTCGCCCGGGGTTTACTAGGCTGGTGACGCTTAAGGTGACGACTCATCCCGTTCGGCGTGCGAGTGGTATGCGGGCAGTGAGGACACTGTACCGCAAGCCCAAGCACAATCCGAAGAGGAGCCAACGGAGCCTCGTCGTCCATCTCGGCCTCGTCGTCTGATAACGCCTGGCGCTTTGACTTGGGTCCAGCGGAGGTCACAGCGCGTTTACGCTTGCCGTTTTTGACAGGTGCATAGTCGCCATCGGAATCCGAGTCGCAGCCAGCTGCGTCGGACTCAAAGGATGCATCGGACTCGTAGTCGATCTTCTTCTTGGAGGATGCTTTTGGTGGGAGGCGAGAGGGACCCGCCTTGGGTGGAGATGGGTGAGCTGTATCCTTCACACCTTTAGAGCGCTTAGGGAGGCGCTTGGTAGGCAGCACCGGCAAGGATGGCTCGACGGGGGAGGGGGTGTCGAAGAGAGTCTCGGCAGGGGACGGAGGGTCTGAGCATCCTTCGTCATCGCCAACCAGGGTGTCGTCGTCGGAGGGCATACTCGCTGGGGTGTTCGGTGGGGAGGACGCGTCGGATGAAGCAGCAGCGTCTGTGCCGCGATTATCTAACGCGACTCCCGCATCCACCGCTCCGTGGGACTGCTTCCCATTCTGCACGCGTCCCTCCACAGGCGAGGGTGCGTCCGAGGGTGCGTCGAGGCTTTGACGCGGTTCGGAGGAGGCACGTGCTTTGGCGGTGGCGTTCTTAGCAGGAGCAGAGGCGGGAAGCTGTCCAGTCCCCGTGAAGGGGAACGTCGATGCGGGTGGCGTATCGACTGCGATGAGGAGGGGCAGCGATAAACCCAAGTTTGCCTCAAGGAGAAAGTCAGAAGAGGTGCTATAATCGCCATCGTCGACCTGTGGAGGATAGAGAAAAGAAATCAGGATGGAGGTGGGCAGAAGCAGGTGAGGAAACGTACGACGAAGGTATTATGCATGGCGCTCAAGGAATCGATCCCACACGAATCCCCCGCGTCAGACAGACTCGGAAGATCTGCGTTCGGTTGGGACGCGAAGAAAGCTTCGGTAAACGGATCGTGGAGGGTGCTGCTGTCTTGGGGGCACCACCAAGCATCGGTGGACATGGAGGGATTTTGTAGGAAGGACATGGTGGTTTGGGAGAAAGTAGGCGCTTGACGGTCCAGGACTCGAACTTTTGGTTTATGTTTATGTACCGTGCACTGATGCGATGATGCCGATGAAAACCGCGGGGGGGACGACAAAGGAGAAGCCATCAAACACGGGAGCATTGTATTGCCTCCATACTCGAGAAACCAAAGCGTTTTCAAAGCGGAACTTTGGTGAATATTGGTGGCCATAGGTTGGAGCAAATAATGAAGCTGCAGGCCCGTAATCTAGCTCAGATTCTCTGGGAGGTCCTTGCTACCCATAATCCAGGTTTCCCGAATGCGAAGGCCTTCGCACTCGGACCGTGAAGGACCCTCACTACCATTTTGACACCAAAGCGTTTGGAACAAGCGTCTGAGTCAATAATGCAACGGTGGGCCCATTTTCCAGCTTGAATGCTTAAGTAAGTCCCTGTAATCCATACTTTAGGTATGCAGAACGCGACCGGGACTCTGTGCTTGGACCGTGAAGGACTTTCCCTTATGGCGCCCAAGCGTTCGGAAAAATCGGACCGGCCGCTTATCTTCTTGCCTTGAACCACAATCAATTCGCACTAACCTATGTAGTACTGAACAGGAACCAGGACTCGCTGCTGTCGCCTTTTCAACCATGAGGTAGAGTTGGAGGTGGCAGTGTTGGGATGCCTGCATGTGCTTGGTGAACCCGTGATCGTGTAACGAATCGTCTCTCTTTCCAAGTCTTTTCCAAGTCTTTTCCAGTCCAGTGTCCACCATCATCCCAGGCCTTCGAAAGCTGAACAGCTTATCTTCAGAGCGATCGAAGGCACCCATCGGAGGCTACGAGACTTGTTCTCACCGATGACAAGCACAAAAAATCCGAGAGACTCGGCATTGAGAACTGAGAGCACAAAAGGGTGGCTGTTTGCCACGAATCGCTGCGTTGAGCTCTTTCAAATAAATTCCTTCTCTGTAGCCCACGCTCTCGCTTCCAAGCTGCCCGTTGCGCAGAAAAAAGAAAACGCGCTGATCCCCGTTTCATTGAAGTCGCTCATAGTGATGGTACGAGAATTCCCTGACTTAAACCTCTGCTCCGAACCCCTGCATCCACCTATCCTTATCCTCGTCCTACCGCCTCTGACTCGCTCTGCTTCCATTCGTCTGTCTTCTCAATAGTCGTTAAGCATCCTGCCATCACCGATATCTTCCTTTCCTTGAGACTTCGCCTCATCCATTGCCCATTTCCTATGCATTTCCCTCATACATAGCCGAAACGCAATGACTCGGACTGGCCCGACCCTTCGACAGTTTTTTTTAGCCCTTTCCTACTTCCAGCTGCTTGAAAGGCAATGCTAACTCTTTTGCTTTGTTTTCGGCAATCCAAGTTGGTATTAGCCTCTTTCCTTTGATCGGGAGCCCCCGTTTTCAAGACTTCGACTCCCCCAAACGCGTCGTCGAAACTTTGAAATACAGCTCAAGACATTAAACGACGGAGGCAATTGATTGCCCAATTGGGAGCAGGAGGGAGACGAGAAAATGCAGCTGGCGGATCTCTTCACTTCCTCCTGCGTGTGTCCATTTATCCTACTCTCCGCATTGCTCTCTGTTCGTGAATTCCTCTGTAAGTCTATTTTATTCTTCGCTTTGGCCGGGTTTGGAAGGACCTGTATCCATTCGGATATATGGCACGTGCCGCCCAATTTCCATGACGCTCGACCTGAACGTCCCCATTACGGTCTTTCTGATACCATTTGTATGCCTCTATAGGATCTTCTGCCTCGTCCTGCGTTCCATGGCAGACCACAAGCCCTTGCCGGCGATACCCGCTGAGCCCAATGCAGCCACAGCGGGCGTACCGAATGTTACTACCCCTTTCACCCCAAATACCCCGAATCCGACCCCAAGTGCTCCAACTACCCCTGCTGTACAGAATCTGACCACCCTTTCCATCGAGGCACGAGCGCATCGGGGACGCTTTATTCGGCACATCCTATCCGACGCGGAGCTCGAGGACGGAGAGGGATGGGCGTGTGCGCTCGAGGACGCACTCGACGGGATGAGCGATGCCGTTGCGCGGGGGAAATGGCTGGCCGGCGTCAAACGGGGTCGCCGGCGCCGTCAAATAGACGCCCCACGCAATTCGCTACCGACACTTAGTAGGACCCATACGGATACCAGCGGCGACGCGGAGAGTGTAACCTTCCCCGCACCCCCGGACGCTTTAACGCAGCTGCGGGAACTGGCGGGTCAGTCGATACTTCCGAGCCGCTCACCTGTGCCAAAGCACCTGCTGCTCTGTGTGGCGCCGCTGGGCAGCCGTATCGCAGCCCCCCTCCCATCCGAGGATAGCGGTTTCTCTATCGTACCGGCAAATGTGGGATGTGTCTTTACGCCGAGCGTATTCGCATTCCCCGAATCAGACGCCGATTCGACATCGATTCTGTACGGACTTGCAGAGTGGAATGTCAATAATGCTACGGACGGAGTGGCGCTCGTGGGCGGGACATTCACGTTCAAGGACAGCGCCATCACCTCCCCGCTACTGCACCACACCCTCCGCAAAGCCCTACGACTCGCGATTTACATGCACCTCTCACTCCTCCTCGAGCAGCACTTCCTCTCCGACTCGGGTGTCCGTCTCAACTTCCCCCCACCGCCCAAACCACGGATCCTTCACGCGTCGACGTCACTTTCCTCAAGCGGGCCGCCAACACCCATATCCCCAAGCGAGAACACTGGAGCCTTATCTCCTCGACGGCACAAGACGTTCCTCCCAGGCATTTTGAGCTTCTTCGGGAAGAAGAACAACACCTCTTTACAGCGGACCGCGACGCCGGCCACCCGCAGCGGCGCGTCGCTCGACATTACCCCCTCCCACTCGCGCGAAAGCTCCGCTTCCGCCCCTGATGAAGGCCCGAGCCGCGTCCGGCGCTTCTCCTTCATCGCTGACCCCCGCCCTTTCCTCTCCTCCACACTAACCACCTCGGGGCTGAACCCCAGCCCCGCCACCGCCAATGCAAATAATACTGCTGGATCGGGCACGAGCTTCCCAGCCCTCTTGGCACGCCTGCGTGCTTCTCCACACCTCCTCACCACATCGCCCTCTATACGCCTTGCACCGCCTCCGCTCATTGCGGCCCTTGCTGCACAGGAGCACACCGCGCACGGGCGCCGGCTGACGGGCGACGAGAAGTGCGCGCTGGGGAGCATTGTCGGCTGGCGCGAGGCTGGGGAGCAGGCCAAGGCGCAGGACAAGGACAAGGAGCAGGACCGTGCTGGCGCTATGGTGGGAGCGGCGGGCTTTGCCCGCATGCAGGAGATCTCGGTCCTCGTTTCGAGCTATGTGCCCCTGCCCGTGGCGTCCGGGGGCGCGTCGGTGACGGGGACGGTCGCATCGGCGGCGTCGTCGATCGCAAGTATTGAGACGCGGGGGTCGGGGACGGCGGAGGCACAGTGTGAGCTCGCGCAATGCGAGCGACCCACGTGGACGACGTGGCGGTATTATGCGCGCGGGGGCGAGGATGGCACGGATCGTGGGCCGGGGAATTTGTTTGAGACTGGGAGTGGGGGCGGCGCGGAAGAGAGGCAGAAGGATAAGAAGGACGCGTCCGTGGGCGAGGTGCTGCGTGGGCTGGGTGCACGCGCATCGGACCCGTGTGCTCGGCCAGGGTGTACGTGGGTGAGGGGGGAGCATGTGCTGAGGGTTGTGCATGGGGGCGTGAGGGTCGAGGTGCGGATTGAGGAGGCTGCTGGTGGGGACGACAAGGAGGAAAAGGAGGAGAGTGAGGAGGACGAGAAGGAAGAGGACAAAGACGAGGAGGGGCGCATCGACATGTGGGCGAGCTGCGCGGAATGCGGCGCACAGACGCCACGGGTGGAAATGAGCGATGGGGCATAGTAAGTCTTGTCTTCTTCAGTACAAAAAGGAACGCACGCTGACTTGCTCCCGCAGCCTCTTTTCCTTCGCCAAGTTCCTTGAGCTGCTCGTGTACTCGCCCTCGCTATGTACCCTCACACCAGCTTTATGTACCCATACTTCCCCATCCACATCCGCTTCCCGACCCGCGCCATCAACCTCTGAGGACTCGACAACACCCACGCCGTCCGCAATCTCGAACGTGAACTCCACTGTATCGCGCGATTCCACGCCTAAATCCGCGTGGTCGACGTCATCGAAGTCGACAGCAGCGGGATCCACATCCACGAAGACTAACTCCACTTCAGGATACTCCTCGACGTCGACGGCCAAGCCGGCGCCAGCCCCGACACCCGCGGCCGGAGATCCGACGTCGGAGCCGGAACCCCTCCCGCCCTCGCGCCTCAAGATTGTCCGCCATTTCGCCGCGCGCCGTAAGCCCAAACACGTCGTGAGCGTGGCTCTCGCGGACATCAGCGCGGATGTGTACGAGATACGGGTGCCGCGGCTGCAGATCGGGCGCAAGGCGAATGGGGAGAGGACGCCGCGGACGTCGATTGCGGCGGGGGACAACGCGTCGATTGCCAGTCGGGATACAAAGGCATCTACGTCTACGTCCACCTCAACCTCCACATCCACTCACACCTCTACGTCGACGACGAAGGAGGACGAGGCCGAGCCGAAGCGGATACTGAGGCGGGAGATTCGGGCTTGGTGGGCGGGAGTGGCGGATCACATGGATCGCCTGGTTAGTGATTGGCTGATGTTATATTTGATCGTTACTGATCGCTACTCCCGTCGCAGGAAACATCTATTGTGGGAAGCACTCTCGTCGGATTCCGCAAGGCTCTTCCCCGGCTTCCCTCAGTCGACGACGACTGGGACGATGACTCGGACTCCATGAGCTCGGTGGAGGACCACGAAGAGGGGGAGACACCCACGGATGAGAAGCAGAAGACCCCGAAGTCCGAGTCGCAAGCGCTCCCGAAGGAGGATCTGCATTCGCCGCCGCGGCACCTCATCGCCGGTCTCCCACCAAGTGCGCCGACGACGCCGCAGATTGCGCGCAGCGCGCAGGAATTCTTCCCACCACCACTACCACGCGCCTCGTCCGACCCGCCAACACCGAGCGAATCTTCCACAGTGACGCCCCCTGTAGATTCGATCGAGCTGCTGGCGAGCTTGCGGCAGACTTTCCACGGCACGGAACAGGCGCTGTACGCGCAGCTTTCGCATACACCCGCGAGCACGCTGAATGACGTGCGACGTGCGTTCATGGCTGCTGCGCGCGGTGCCCAGAAGCGGCTGCAGGCTTGGCAGATGAAGCACCTCGGGACATGGCAGTCGAAGCATCTGCTGCTGCCCGGGCGGAAACAGAAGAAGCAGATGCAGAAGATGGAGATGGAGGTGAAGGAGCCAGAGTGGTGGGGACGGGGCTGCCACACAGCGCCGGGCGGAAATATTATCATTCGCGAGGACGACTGGGGGAGTATTATTGCGTTTACGATGAGGTGCGATTATGGATTTTTTCTCCAAACTGGAGTGGTGTACTTATCTGGTTTGCAGCACAACTGATTATTACCGCGAGCTGGCGAGTATGTCGCTCGTGCGACCGTCATCGATGGCTAGTGCGAACAGTCCCGCGCTCACGCCCGGTCTCACCAGTGCTGGGGCTGCGTCGTCCTTCTTCTCGTCGCCCAGCAATTTGAACTATAAGCTGTTCGCCTCAACGACGCAGGCGCAGCCGGACCCTGACAACGAGGATGTCGTTTGGCACGAGCCTGAGGCGTACTCCGCGGTCATATCACGCAAAGAGCACCCGCGGGACGTGACATCGCTCCTCTCCCTCCGTGAAGTCCTACGGCAGAAGTCGCCCATCGATGCGATGTCATTGAGCATTGGCGGGTCCGTACTGCCGGGCGTGGGATCTTCATCTCGTTTCAGTAGTCTTGGCAGTGCGGCGACGAAAGCCTCGTCCGTCGCGCCGCCGAGCGCGTGGGCAAAGCCAGACGTGCAGATCAGCAAGCACGCGGCGGGGGGCGAGGTCAGTGGCGTTATGGCTTCGTCGGAGAGCGCGGGAAAGATTTTGCATGAGCTCGATGCGAGCTCCGCCTCGCTCGAAGGGTCGCGCCCCGGGTCGGCGTTGTCTGGGAGCAGCTTTCTCGCAAGTGCACTCTTTGCGGATGCGCACATCAAGCGCGGGAAGGCATCCTCGGTCATTTCCGTGGAGAGTGATGATGCGACCATTGGGGGAAAGAGCAAGGAGGACGAGGGCTCCGTAGTCCATGGTGCGCCTCTGACCGAGGAGCCGGAGTCGGCCGTGCGACACGGGAAGGCCGCCACTTTCGCTTCGGAAGCGGCATCTGGGGCGCCGACACCAACACCCTCTTCGTTCACGAATACATTGACAAGTGGGCTGACGAGCGCCATGCGATTCATGCTGAGCACAGGCGAGATGCCGCGCCCATCGATGTTTTCCAAGAACCACCACGGCCTCCTGGCGCCGGCCGACGCGTTTGCCATCGACGAGCGGCCGCACATCAAGTACGACTGGACGATCGGCAAGCGGCTCAAGTTCAGTTGTACGGTGTACTACGCGAAACAGTTCGACAACCTGCGCAAGCGTTGCGGGATCGACGACGTTTTCCTGAAGAGTCTGTCACGGAGTGCCAACTGGGCAGCGGAGGGCGGGAAGAGCAAGTCCAACTTCTGGAAGACGGCCGACGACCGGTTCATCATCAAGTCGCTTGTAAATGCGTGGAATGTCGCAGATTTGTGAATCTATAAGTATTTCGCAGAGTGAGCGTTTGCTGATTTCCCGTCCTTGCTGTCCAGACAAGTCCTGATCGAGCTAGCACCGTCGTACTTCCGGTACATGGATGCGACGGCCAACAAGGCTACAGTACTCGCCAAGCTTATCGGATTCTACACTATCGAGATCCGGAACCTGGAGACGGGTAACGTGCAGTCCAAGGCGGATCTTCTGGTCATGGAGAACCTTTTCTACGATCAGAAAATCCACAAGACTTTCGACCTGAAGGGCATTCAGGGTCGCAAGATCAAGTCCAACGCCTCCGCACCGACGCAGAGCATGAAGACCCTGTTCGATGGCGAGTGGATTGAGGGTGCGTTGTGTTTGCTGTGCTTCCTGTGTGCTACATCTGATGACTGCTTTACTTCCAGGTCAACAACGCACCCTCACACTTGTGCGCCCCCACTCCAAGGTCGTGTTGCGCGAGGCACTCAGGAGCGATGCGGAGTTTCTCGCCAAGAGCAACATCATGGATTACTCGTGAGTCCGCTATGCATATATATTGGGTCGTATCCTCATCCATCGGGCAGTCTCCTCGTGGGTGTGGACCAAGAGCGCAAACAGATTGCCTGCGGGCTAGTCGACACCATCGGTCGGTGTTTTTGCGACGTGCGTTTCACTGCTTGCTAATTGATCCAGGGAGCTACACTTTCGCGAAGACGCTTGAGTACAAGGCGAAACAGGGCCTCAACTCGGGTTCAGGCAAGGACGTCACGGTGATTCCACCGGCAGAGTACCAGGAGCGGTTCGTCAGCGCCCTCGACGGCTACTTTGTTGCTTGTCCTGGTGTGTTGCTTCCATCTTTTCTACTTTCAAATCATGACGTTGATTTTCTTTCTCTCTCTCAGATAAATGGTCTCGCGCAATGGATGACACAAAGCCTATCAGCGACCCCAGTCAGCTGCCGAGCGTATTGTAACATATCCTTCCCAGCGCATTGTAAAACATCTTTCCTACGCATCTGAAAACATTGGAACACGGGCTGGATACTAATACCTATACAACGTAATATCTAATGCTTAGAATCCTTGGGCATTGTAACTTCATACCACACCACGCATGTAACGATCTGTACAAGACAATAAATGTATTTTCATTATGCTACATATTGGACGAGCCTGCATATCCATCTACTCGTGCAACACGCCCTTCCACGTATTCTGACCACCACGCCCATTCACTCGGCATCAGGACCTCCTCACATCTCCCCGCATTCTGTTGCAAATCGGCAGTGAGCACATTCGATGCAAGAGAGGGGAACACACGACACGCACCGGTTATCTTCACGACGAGTTTCGGGCGGTTGTTGGGGCCTGTTTGGACGTTCTCGATCTTGCGCAGGGTGAGCATGCCATCGATGACCTTGCCGAATACCACGTGTTTTCCGTCGAGGAACTCGCATTTGGCTGTCGTTATAAAGAACTGTGGTGCCGTCAGCATAAGCTCGCAGGCACGACGAGGCGAGAGTCGCGAGACCCACTTGACACCCGTTAGTGTTTGGCCCGGAATTGGCCTAAGATAAGAACCAGTCAGCGACGATTGGTGGTTGGCGTCGTTAAAGGGTTCACCATGGATAGTAGTCCAGGACCGAGGTGCTTTTCTTGAAAGTTCTCGTCCTTCTCAGCAGGTCAGCATCTGGAAACAGCGCACAGGACAACCGACGCACCGGGAACTTGTCGCCGTATATTGAGAAGCTACCTGTACCATCTGCCTTCAAGAAGTCACCGCCTGCAAGCACGAATGGATTGTAAGTGACCAATTCACAAGACCACAAACAACCGCACCTTGACACATGAAATTTGGCACTCTGAGTCTTCATTAGGTTTGGCGCAGCAATGCGAAGAGGGCACTAACACTCTAGATCAGATCTCAGCAGAGCAATCCATTGGGAACGCAGGACGCATACCTGTGAAACGTTGCGTTCTTATAACCCTGTGGCCGCGAGTTGACCCTTTTTTACAGCTCCGCATAAGTCGAAAAGGTGACACTTTTTTAGTGTAGTGCGCACCTGTATTCCCCGGTGCAGAGCTGGCGAAAGTTCTCTGCAGTTCTACAAACAAATGTATTTAACAAGAGGCGCGTTGAATGGACCTGGAAAGGGCGAACTTTGGCACAATGTCGCTAAACAGCTCCATCTTGAGACGACCGGCAGGCGTCTCACCGATGTTGATGTCCATGAAGACGATAGGTCGCGTTGAAGTCATTGTTGCTGGGACGGAGGTGAACCTTGTTGTTTATTGTTTGAATTTGTGGCCATCGCCCTCTGGATCGGCTGCCGGACCGTCGGCTCCAAGTCATGACTACATCAGCTCTGTAAGCCCATATATGGTAATCGCAATGTGCGCAAGGCCCACAATGTTGCGCAATATTGTGGACAAAATTACAAAGCATTCTGAGGATATGGCCCTGCCGGGCGGCGCCTGGATACGCTGCTTCACAGGACTTGTCGGGATGGAGGTAGTCATCCGTATTGGTCATCGCTACTTGTATGTACTCGGCCCGGGTTTCCTAGACTCGTAACCAGTCTGCTACGGATTCTTACCTATGGCGAGCATAGGTGCCGTAAACGGTTTATAATCGGATCAGCGGTATTATGTGCCAGTGGCTGTGTTTATGTGCCATTATGTGCCGCGCTTGTCCTACCGCCCCTTCCTGAGACTTTTAATTCGCCGAAATATTACTCCAGGGATAAGAAGCGTACTAGAAAGATCCTATGTACTCAGAAAAATATTTACACCTTTCACAGATGAGCATTTCGAACAAATTTCGAACCTGGCACATAATTTTCTCACGCTCCACATCTGCCTCCTGCCACATACTATCCTGGCGTGTTGGTCCCGCGCACTCTGTTAGTTATCCCTCCATGCTAATCACTTCCCTATGGCATCTATGGACTCCATAAACACGCTGCTCTATACCGTGCCATACATGTTCGATGTTGTCCAAAGACCGGAATGGCTGCTATTTGAATCATTACTCCAGAATGGCTCCTGCGCGGTCGGTTTGTATGATCCAAGCCTTGTCTTACTCTCATAAACACCGATGCGGTTTCGTTTCTCAATGGGATTCGGAGTGTGCAACCATTTTCAATATCTGTAGGAAGAACTGCGCTCTTTTTTGCTGGTTCGCTGATCAATGCAGGCCAGAATTTGAGATCACCCTCAGCACCGACCCGAAGACCAGATGAACTCAACTTTCCGCCGCCGACAGTTCCGTTGGGAACTTGAGGTTTGGAACAGTAATTCAACCACCGTATCCCATCTCTGGGCAAGCGATTGCCTGTAAACACCAAGGCATGCTCATGCTTTATCTGAAAAATCAACCCGCGGACATGGCGGCAGTGCAGACAGGCTAATCTCTCAAACTCATTCTGATTTCTAAGTCCTCTAGCTCCGTTGGAATGAATGTGAACAGAGTCCATGGCTGTATTAGAAACAGGGTATATTTTTGCCAGGGCTCGGAACGACTACATACTTGTGTAGAATTGGCGGTTCAAAATGCCAGAACCTAGTACTTAGAAGCCCCCAGATATCATTCATTGCTTCGAGAGAGCTCCCCGTTTCTCCTCTTTCTCTTTCCTTTTTGGAATTCTTTTCTGTGTTTGTGCCCATTGATACCCAGTACATTGGATCCAAAACCCCATAGGCAGACTGGTACATCTCGGAGAAATCCAAAGGGCGGGGCCGGAGTTTGAAATTTAACTAACTTTTGAGTGACGCCGATGACACAATGATCCGCCAATCACAGCTTCCCACTCAAATGCCCCAAAACGCCGCGACCAAATATTGTAACTTATTGCGATCTGATTATAAATCTGAGTAGACAGAGTTGCAAGGATTTCCTTTCTCCATTTTTTGAGTAATTTTACCAGAAAAAACGAGTGAAATTTGAGTTCAGGGCGAGTCGATCAAGAGTTGATCAGACTTCAATTTCAAACTCCGGCCCCGCCCTTTGGATTTCTCCGAGATGTACCAGTCTGCCTACGGCACCTATGCTCGCCATAGGTAAGAATCTGTAGCAGACTGGTTACGAGTCTACGGGTTTCCTATGTGATCGAGCCTTCTTGCCTTTGCTCCACGACCATCTCTTCAGACTGTATGTCCCCAACTATAACCTATCTAAGCGGTCCAGACCTAGATGGTTCAGTACTCATTATAAACAGTAAAAGTGAGCCTGAGTCCGAGTTGTGTGCCCGCTTCCAGATCAACAAAAAAAACTGCTCCCGCACGGTGTCGAAACCTGAAAGACTTTGTTTGATCTTGAAAGAGCACTTTTAAAAAAAAAGGAGTCCAAGGACCATCCTGCTGGGAAGCACCAAACCACACTCTTCGCACATATTGTTGCAACCGTGGTCATTTTGTGCCGTCCCGTGATTGAAAGTCGGTACATAAATTTGCTCAGATTGATTGTTTTGTTAGAAATTGCAGGCTTGCAGCAGCTGTAGTATCCTGCTGTGGGGTCCATAATTTTAGTGGTGCATGACCACATTTGTTTTGGCACAGTGTGCTCTGACAGTGGCGGGGTTGGGTTGATTTAAGGGATGACAGAAAATAAGAATAGAGTAGGAACCTCTCCTCCTAGTTGCCATCATTGCAAATCCGATGCGCTTCATATTTTTATTTTTTTGGCCTAGCACAGTTTTTTGTGACTGTAGGCCTCCTTGAGCAGGTTCCTCCCCCTGGTAAGCAACAAACATGAGAGGTCCCCTGAGGACTTGATAGATCATAGGAAAGCTGACAGAACTTGAAAGTGTGGAGCATTTAATCTGGTCCGTTTTGATTATGTGGAGCACCAGTTTTTTCACTGAAATCACTTTTGACCACTTGCTAATAAGGGCCTGATCGGGTACTCTAGAAATCTCCTAGAAATTTCACAGAAACCATTGAAAAATCTGATCAGAAATTTCAGCATACTTAGAAATTTTGTCACACACACTGTCACTCAGCTTCTTCAGCTGGCTTCTTGCCCTCTTCCTTTGCTCTTCCTTGCCTCTTGTTACTGCGCTGGCCGTATTTCTCCCTCACAATGGCCACAACAACTGCAAAAGTTGTTCTGAATGCAAAATGGACAAACCCAGAGATCGTAGCTATGCTCAAGACACTCCGTGCAAATAAGGATTCACACAAGAGGTATGCACCGGAAGAACCCGGGACACAGCCTCCATAGGTAGGTAGGTCGGAGGTAGGTAGGTCGGACGTGGTCTTATTTCACTTTTCGGAATTTGTTCAGACGACTCGGAAAATGCATTTAGAAGGGTCCGAAAAAAATCGGGTTTTTTGGGAGGCCTGGGAGGTTGAAAAAATCTTTGAAACCCCTTGTGATCCCTTCTAGACTCGAGAAATTTGTACCAATTACACCTAGGTATGCCTCCAATTGAGGGCAAAAATTGTGATTCCTGGCCATTTTCGTGGGAAATTCACGCGCTTAAGCTCGCTTAGGCTCGGCTAATAGGTAGGTAGGGTCTGGAGGGTCTTATTTCACTTTTCCGACCCTGTGTGACAAATTTTAAGGGTGCATACCTCTTGGATTCACACCAAAGCGGTGGTGGCTGGAAGCCCCCCGTGTGGCCCTATATTGTTGTCAGCACCGTGCACACAGCTGATCCTGATGCAAACCTGGCAAAAGATCAAACAGAATGCATCCCAAAAATTGGCTATGTGTGCTTTCTAGGTCGGATAGTGACACACTTGTGCTGATCTTGGACTCAACTCAAGGAGACTTTCAAACTGTACTGTTTTGTTGCGAAGTTCAGCGGCACGGGATGGGACGACGGGGAGAAGCATGCTGTGAATACTCAGGAGAATATTAATGATTTCCTAGCAGTGCACAACCTTTTGATTGGTCTCAATGCATCTTTGACTCCGGTGTTTCACTGCATAACCAGACTCATGGTAAGAAGTACAAGATGTGCTTCAAGCGAGCGTGCCCTTTCTATGTCAAGCTTGATGAGTTGTATGGTGGTCTTCACAATCAGGCAACTGGTGATTATGTTGTCCATTTCCCGGCTTGTCAGCGCAGTACTTGCCACAAATATGATAAGGAAAACCCCACTCAACCCGACCCTGCCCCCGGCTCTGACGCGGCACCAGCTGTTGAAACTTGATACAGATGATCGTGCCCTGATGGCTGATTCGAATGGTGCTCCAAACAATGAGGAGAATGCAATGGGAAGCCAGGGTGGGGGATTTGATGACAAGCTGCATGTGGCGTGTGTCTTTCTTGTGCAGTTCTCCTTGTCTCATGTCTGTGCAGTCCCCACCACCAGCGCAAAGACTAACTCACTTAGAGAGCAATGACCATGACAACAACAACATCAATCAAAGTAACTGCCCAAAGAAGCGACACCACAACAAATCCGACACCAGCAGCACCGGAGTTGCAAGGTGCAACACAGAGGCTGGAAGCCGACTTGCCCAGTCTGTCAACAACCTCTCTGTTGCAACTCTGAAGCCAATTGTTACAACCAATGATGTCTCTCATGTTGGCAATGTGCTGCACATCTTGGAAGACCCTACCTTGCTTCCGGCTGATCTGAATGACGAGCTCTTCAAAATTGTTTGTATCCACTTCGCTCACCGGCTCTCGTACACGGGCCTGCATTTTTATTTTGGCCAGAGATGATATTTGCTGCAAGGGCATCATCTGATGCACCCTCAAAGACACCAATATTGCTGTACCAGATGACTACTACACCACCAACCCAGGTTGAAACCGAATCGAGATTGATGGGAAAGGCGGTTCCAATGTCAGTGATTGAGATCAACTTGAGGACATTGTGATCTCAGAATGAAACCTTACCTTGGAGTTCACACTGAATCCATTCTGAAATGATTATGAATTCTGTTCTGACCCCGCTGTGGTATCTTTCGCTGAGTACGATGGGAGATGATGAGGCTTTGTCATATATTTGTTGGTGTAGCAGCAGGCTTGCCGTTACATGCTGTGCTCATATGATTCAATGACGGCACCCTCCCGTCGAATTCCCAGTCTGCGATTTCGACCACTGCAGAGCCCTGTGTCGGCCTTGAATCTATACAAGACTCTGAGAGCTTAGCCAAGTAAAGAGCATTGTGTTTACATGGCTGTAATATATGTGCCTCAAGTACGCCTCTGTTTCCTTCCTCTCTGGCCACGGTCGGGCCGCAGATTGAATTCCTCGTCATCCATCTCTTCCCTCGGCTCACTGTCAGGCCCGGGTTCTACATCGCCCTCCCCATCGCTAGCGTCACTTTCGGCCCTATCTGAGTCCTCAAGATCTCTCCCCTTCAATGCTGCCTACTCTGCCTCTCGAGCAGCTCGGTCTGCTTCCTCCGCCTGCTTCTTTTTTGCCTCCGCATTTTGGCGATGTTTGGCTGCTGTCTTCTTGCGGCGTGTCTCTCTGCCTGCCCGTGCTTCTCGCGCAGCCTTTTTGTGAAACTCGTTGCGATCCAGGACGAGCAAGGTTAGCTCTGTTAGAGCCTTTGGAAGCGCACGGCAGAGCTTGGTGAAGTTATGAAGGGCGCTCATGTTGAGAATGAAGTGGTCGTCATCGGTGTGTTTGATCAATTCTCTGTCACGGCTTGTATCTTCTCGCTCCTGCTGTTCTTTTCCCGCTACCGCCGCCTCGCAATGTCCAATCCAGCAGTCGTGTTGGACTGAGATGACGAACTGAACACATGTGGATGCAAGAACAAGGTATGATTGAACACCCCGAACAATTTCGGGTACGACACAAGACTGGCCAAGCCAGATCCCGGGGCAATTGTTGGTTGCACACAAACTGTTCGAGCGTCACAAACACTGTCTTATCCGCTGTGAGCAACTCCTTTATGCACCCAAATACTGTTTGTCCCTGATGATCTTTAGCAGCCACCCAGCTTCCAGTCGCTACCGTATCCCCACTCTGCGCGGAAAGACTTCGCCCAAATCGCCAGAGACTCTGTGGCTGTGGAGGGGTACCACCGGCCACATTCCAGTGAGTGAATTCGGCCGACTGCTGCCACTGTATTGCCGAATATTTCAGTGGTTTTCGTTCCACTGTTCCTGGTGTCACAGTCGCCGGCGAAACCCAACCAAGATGCCGCTGGACCGTACGATCTGTTTGAAGGATGGCTTGAACAGTGTGGCCCGCCTGCACCCACCTCTCAGAACGTGAGTCCCACCAATATCCGCCTGATAAAAAGTGCTTGATACGAGACATCAATGCAAATTTGCGGGAGATGTCACGGCTGGGGGCGAGGTGATTGCTGTACACCGAGCACAGCCGAAACACCCCATTGAACGCCCGGTAGATCTCTGTTGAGGATCGAATTAGTGGCCCGAATCGGTGAACATCGTCCACCATATGCGACAGCAAATGCAGCTTGATCTTGGTTAAGATTTGCAGAGGATCAACAGCGTCAAATGCATCGAGAAGGTTTGCAACAGCTATTTCAATCTGTGCGAGATATTCATCCATGTTGTCAATCTCAGGAACCCAGAGTCTAGCGCCCAGTTCCCCGACTGCTTTGATGAGCGTGAATTGCTCGGGAGTTGATATATCACTAATGTGGAACGGGAGGATCTGCATCAATGTCTTGAAATGTTTCCCAATGAGATTATTCCTGTATTGCGTCATCATGTATGCCGCACAAATGGGTGGCACCGTTACTCCACCAAGGTCGGTGGATTGGAGACAAATGGCGAGCAGATGACGGTCAGTATCGGACCATTTCTCTGTGTTCATATGATGCCAGATATATTTGATTACACCGAGCAGGATCGTGTGCAGCAATTCGAGCGGAGTGTCCTGGGATGAATCAAGGCCAGCGATGTCGAGAAGGGGATTCATCTTGTCCCCAGGCTGCTCCATAAACAACTGCAAGACCTCTGCAGCAATGTCATCCACGGTTCGTCATCGGCCTGCAGCCTTGATTTCTTTGAATTTGATAATGAGCAGTTCGATCCAGGACTGTGTTATCTTGTCCTTCGTTCCTGAGGAGCGCTGCATCTTCTCGACTCCTGCTCCATCTCCACGCATTGCCAACCGCAGCTGGGCTTGAAGATTGATGCAAATCTTGTCCGCGCTTCGCAGAGCGCCCGCCACATGGCATTCATGATAAACCTTGTCCATTTCTTTCTCCTTTTCTGTCCCTCCCCAGTGACATTTTCGACAGGGAAAGTTGGCTCGGCTCCCCATATGAGATGCTTCTTCCGACTGCTGAGGGTTGTCGGCAGGTAATCCTGGGACGCGAAGAATGCAGCGGCATTTCCGTTTTGTTGCTGCATTATAGGCCTTCACAGGCTTCGTTTCTGTGCTTTTTGTATGATCTCGAAATGCAGTGAATTGTTCCGCTGAAGATGCATGGGGGGAGGAGGAGACGTAATGAACATGGAATTCCTGCTGTAGCAGACGTCCTGGTAAGCAGCCGTTCCCGGTGTACATGTGCTTGTTGTATTGTTTGGACCGGTTTCCAGAGACGTCATCTGCCCAGGGAGAGACCATGACGACGAACAAATCCTCGTCATCATCGACAAGGGATCACATAGCGTTGGGCATCTCGGGGACCTGTGAATCATCCACCCACGTGAAATCCCCAAACTCTTGCACCAAGTCGTTGTAGGCGCATTTGAATGTGTCGGCTTCAACGGACTTCAAGTCGTCTGCACAGAGATTCCATTTTCCGTCCTGCATCAGTGTCACGACTAAAACTTCTGCTTCCAGGTGTCCATTTTGCACAATCAAGAGTACGGGTATGGCGAAGGTTCCGTCCTGGAGTCGCGCGACCTCGTTAATCCAGAAACACCGGTGGCCGTTGGTGAACATTGGTGTGAGTCGTTCAGGTGCGTATTCTGTCCATCGTTCAGCCTGGTAGACTTCTGAGATAGGCCCATCCGGCTCTTCAGGATAGAAATGCATATGGGGTGCGACCAGTGGATTCGCCAAGTCGCGTGCTATGGTATCCAGGATGTCGTTCATATAGAATATATTCCCCTGCGTGGACGCTATCCTTGTTGGTCCACCTCCGCAGCTGGATTGAAGAGATTGTTGGATATTGCGAAGAGCCTTCAAGGATGGAACGTCTGGAACACCCAAATCTCTTGCGAATTTAATTATCAGAGACATCTGCACGCCTGTGAAGCGGCAACGGGGTAGATTGACCATTATATCAAGGAGCCTTGCCTGTTCGACATTACGATGAGTACTGCAGCAGGTGTACCATGTGAATGAGATATTACGGACCGTTTTGCTCGGATAGGGACTATATGTTGACGGAGGCAATGCTGAGGGATCAAAGCATCGTCCTTCATCCTCCTTGTCCTCCGCGCTGTGTGAGTTTTTGGGGATCTCATCGCCCACAAATTGATTGTCAACACCATCCTCGTTGGCCAGGCTGTCCGCCTGATACGCGTTGAGGAGCATTTGTTCATACTGCTGGCGAAGATACATCTGTTTTTCTTCAAGGGTTGGAGCCACCGTCTGCTCCCTTTCTCCCAGCTCCTGGATAAGTTCTGCATCACTGAAGACACGATGATGGACTGGAAATTCTTCTTCCAGCGGCGCTGGCGGCCCAAAAATGGGGGGCTGATGGGATGAAGTTGGAGCTTCAAAACTTGGGAACACTGATATGGCAGCAGCATTGGACAATACAGAGAACTCTTTGACGTTGGCAGCACGAGCTCGTTCTTCTTCTAAGTGATTCGCCCAGCCGGTCGCATGGGACGGAGAAGCAAGATGGGTTTTCAGCGATTTTGAATCGATGCCATATCAACCAAGTCCGGCCCAAGATCTACCGTGACAAATGGTGCAGCAAACTTGCTTTCTGTCCAGCAAGTATTCAAGGTACGGAATTAATTCTGTGAACATTTGAATTTCAGCCACTCATGCCACTCAGGGCAGACAAGGATTACCTTCGGGAGGTGCCCAAGCTGCCACTCGAGGCATGTTATCAAACAATTTGTTTGCGTGTGTGTTCAGTGGACAATCGTCGTGTTGATATGAAACTGCGATCACGAGATTGTCCAAGGCCTGATCTCTTTTGTCTCTTACCGTCATGTCCTCCGCACTTTCGACCAAGGAAATTCTTGAGCGTGCCAAATGCAAGAGACTCGAACACCAAAATGCAGCCCCAACCCCCCAGCGGCACCCTGATTCCAGCATACCATCCAGCCCACTGTTGCCCCCGACACCGGGCGCTGCCACACCATTGCCTCCCCTCAATCTCGACTTCGCGTCCAGCCCCTTTGCAAACTCTTTGGCATTGACGGCAAATGCCTTAAACATCCGCGGTGGCACGTCAATGGCGCAGCTCAAGAACTTCGGTGAACGCGAGTTGAAGCGCGCTAAACTCAATGCTGCAACGGAGAGCGAATTTCGAGCATATATCACGGTGAGTTGTTACTGTGCCACACAGGATTTCTCTAACAACATTCTTGTAGACCAACAGCAAAGACGAACATGATGTGTTGGCTGTGCTGTGGACTCTCCAGCTGCGGGATCAAATTAGCAAGCTTACTCAAGACACGACGGAATCTTGGAGTCCAACAAGGGTGTTAGAGGTGTGTGTCTGTATGCGTCTCTTACTGTTGCTCATTGATTCGTAAAATAGAAAGCTTCTCGTCATTTCATTTACTCGCTCCTCTTGCTACCCAACCTCCAACTGTACTCGGGGACGTTGGCGGAAGCCATCCTTGTGAGACTCGTGTTGCCCAGCCTCGATTTGTGGTTGTTCAGCTAACTTGAAATTTATTTAGCTGGCGATGCGTGCTGTCAATACACCAGACCTTCCAAGCGCTGACAGCATTCATGTCGATGAGTTGAGCAGCTGGCTAGGGGATGAAATCTCTCAAGCCCGTTATGCAATCAAGAAGAAGGTGATTGTTGTCTCTCTTGTACCTTGCCACCAATTGATATTGTTCTCAAATTGTTGAGAACATTGGCCTCAACGTCGCTGACTTGGCAGCCGAATTACTTTCGCAAGCACATGCCCAGCATGTCCCGGCCACGCTTGGCTTGTACATGCGGCTCGCATTGATTGTGAGTTTCGTGTTTCTGCTCAATTTTTGCTCTGACAGTACGCCAGCGCCGTAACGTCGCACAGAAACATAATGCAAACAAATTTTGGGGTAAGATCGACGAGGAAATGGAAGCCTTCCGTGCTGAGGGCTCGCAAGCATTCATTGAGTGAGTGTACCGGCCAGTTTCAGCTCCCCTTCTCTTACACAATCATAGCGCTATTCAAGACCTTTACGAGGCCGACGTTGCCCAATACAGTGATCCTTCATCTACCGACCATACCTTGCAGTCGTTCGCTGACCCAAACTTCGCCTGCCCGCGGTGGCTGCGGGAACTGCACAGCGTTGCACTTCAAGTCAAGGCCCTCCCGAAGCAGAAGTCCAAGAGCCGGAAGCGCAAGCGCACAGTTGTGTCAGATGACAACGAGGGGAATGGTGAAGTGCCAAATGCTGAAGGGAGTAGGGAGAGCGGTGGTGGCGGTGATGACAGCAGTGGCGGTGGCGATAGCGGCAGAGGCGGCGAGGTGTAAATTCGTATACAGCTAAAATTCAATTTCATTTCATTCATATCATTCAATCATCAGTCTGGTGCGACGACAATCTGCGCCTATAATGGGTCGGATAGGATATCATATTGTCATCCACAAGATTTCAAAGGAAAGAACAGAGTGGGATCACTCATTGAGTTCAAATCGAGTCCAAGCCTCAAAATGAGTTGAAACTGAATCGCGATTTAGTATCGGATCTGACCTCAAAACCGCTTCGGTTTGATCTCAAGCACTGGCTTCATCTGGCCTCCCCCATTGATTCCAATCTGAACTCGGTGAAACGGTGCACTGACGTGCAGCTGTGGAATCTAATGCCAACTAATGAGAGACGAAGTCTACTCAAAAACCAACACCAAACTCAACAACTAACAACTACTCAATACTTCGTGTGTGTTCGAGGGGGGTGGGTCACGTATCAACCGTCAATTTCAATTCAAAGGTAGGTTTCCACAAGTCTGATAGGTTTGGGACTGCCAAAAGGTAACTGCTAATAACTCCAACTCAATAATGAGAAGGGTAGGGTTTCTCGATGCGCGCCGTTTTACAACGTGCTTTAAGGTGGGAATCCACAGACGGCCAGAAAAGGTTTCTAAGTTCTTTAAGTTTGTTTCCCAATTACTGATAGATGGCCCCTAGTGCTTCAAAGGAAGGTACTAGTCCCAACCACTTCAAAGGCTATAATCCAATGCAAGTTGTTCTCAAGTAAAAGGTAATCCTTGTTTAAGAGGTCTCGAAAATCCAATCTATTCAATCTAACAGAAATCCAACACCTAATTGCAGTATAGATGCGTAACGAGCCGAAGACCCGGAGCTACTGGAACCCTTGTATCCGAGTAAGGCTGAGTTTACAAGACTTTGACGAGAGGCGTCTCAAAAGTCAGCTGTTTAGGCTGCACTCTTAAGCTGATATCCACTAGTCGTGCCAAATAACGGGGGCTTCACTGATCTGTCTACTACATTTGAAGGAGCTTTATATACTACTGCTACTTGGTTTCTAAGATTACAAACGGATGAACGAGCGGATTAATAAGTTTACATTGAAGCGAGTGTGTGGCCGCCATTTAGACAGATTGGTCAGTGTTCAGATGTTCTGTTGTCCATAAGAAGCATCGACCCAAGTGCTTCTCTCCTCCTCAGCCATTCCAATGCTAGGTTGAGCCTCGGTTGTTCCTTGTCCGTATTACAGAGCTCTCTTGTTTTTAGTAAGCTTCTTATGTCCACCTGACTGATCCTTATGAGCGCGTCGCGTCGCGACGCGACTTAGTCACGTGGCCGTTATTCAACTCGAGATCTGCGCGCCTTGTCCTTGTAATCCCAACCAGGCGCGTACGCATAGCCTTTCTCTTAGTTTTGTCTCTTAGTTCCTTCCATTGGCCTTTGGTATTTATCCTAGTGCTGGTATTGACACCGAGCTTGTAGCACCGTGTTCAGATGCTCCTTGCCGGGTGAGTCCTTAACCTCAGCTTTGGCCCTTTCGTTTCAAGTTACCTTCTCCGGCCCCAGTTTGGAGGTACCGTTGGAGATTACTCTACTGCTCCGGCTCTTGTTTAACTGAATCAACACATCTCGGGACTTTAATGCTCCGTCCCAGGCTTCAAGACTAGC